>JAKTSZ010000011.1:282500-533082 GCA_030580475.1 Casaregolazyma patagonica
CATGGTATGATATAATTTAGTTAAAGGCCATTTAATTCCACCGAGATTAAATCTTGTTTATTGTTTGATCTTGCAGCTAGTTTCTTTCAAGGCACACCGTTTTTTTCCCTTTGATAAGGTTGCGTGCCCACTGTGCAACATTCGAAGAAAAATAAAACTGTTTTATGTTCCATAACCACGGTAATGCCGCAACGTTGACTCATGCATCGAGAACAAACCAAGATTATACAATTTAGGTGTCGTCATCTGATAATTAATTTGTTTTCCTGTTTGTATTCATCTAACAACATGAGTTTATTTATATTAAACTGCACAAATATATATGAATACTCATCACAACAGCTGCGTGGATGTACTAGACCGTTTTTTTACTTTTGGGTATGTTTTTTAGCTCAGCTCGGATCAAATGTGTTAAAAAAAGCCACAGAGGTACTTTGCTATGTAATACAAGAGATTATATATATTTATTTATTTCCCATATTCAATAGCTTGATTCTTGTCTATTTTCCACTTATATCCACAATATATCTATCTGCACCATTCCCTGCTTCAACTCGGTAACCCACGGCTTTCCTCCTCCCCCATTACCTGCCCAGTACAACATAATGGAATTGTATGATTTCTGTCATGTCTTATACCCATTGAGAGGAGGGGCATTTCGCATGTTATGATATGATGCCATGCACTTACTCTTTTGAGAATACATATCTATACACATAGATACCGTATTGAGACATACATCTAGATTACTCTATTAAGACACACATATACTCTATTCAGACATATATATCTTATATCACGACATTGAGCCTTTTATCATCCCGTATGCCTATCACAAGCCTTTTATAATCTCGTACGCTTATCACATATATTATACGTCTCATCATCTATCTACATCAATCATCCAGCCACTCCGGCTTTATAGGCGACACCATTCTGGCGTAGCTCTTTGTTGTATATACATAATCCTGATACATAATAGCTTCAAATCGTTTACCAAAAAGCATGCTACTAGGATGGATATTAAGAATTTGGCCTCCGGCCCCGGTGGTTTTGTATCTTCGGTCTGGTAAACCCAAGGCAACGTTTTTCTGATAGCCATGAAGAAAGCATCGTAGAACGTCTTCTGGAGAAACATATGATTTCTCCTCTTTCTCCATATCTTTGATCCATGGGACTACACCTTCAAGGTACCTTTTCAACTGCTGCCTTGCCAATAAGACACTTTTCATGGCTCTGCCATTGATTCCAAGTGATCGACACCAATCTCGTCGAGCGGCTTGGGGAACTTGTAGATACATCTCATACATATCTGCCAGCATAATGAGATCCCCATATTGCAATCCACGAGAAAACAATTGTGCTTTGTTAGCATTGATTTCGTCTCGCTCATTGGGCCGTGGTGTCATTAGTAGCTCTTCCACGCTTAGGCAAGCTGCAATGTTTAACACGGTATCCAAAAGCTGGCCAGAATCACTGTTCCCTTTGACTCCCGCTGATCTTATCAGAATTGCCGCTACAGGAGGCGATATGGGCAATAATGCCATTTGTCGGCCAAGTGTAGTAATCTTACCGTCATTATCGAGAGCTTCCAGACGAAAAAGCTCATACAGAGAGGATGCAATTGACTGCACGGATGGTGCCTCGAGCCAGGGAAATGCTATAACATCATCAATTGACAAATTCTTCAGCATCAGAATAGTTGATACCACGCTGCTGCGCACAATTTCAGGCTCAGTCTGTGGTTTCATGTCTTTAAGATATGTTGCTTCAGTAAACAATCGATAACATTTACCACCTGGCCCCTCTCTTCCTGCTCGACCCATTCTCTGCTGAGCACTCGACTGAGATATAGGAGTTATAAGTAGAGTGTCCAGACCTAAGTTGGGCTTCCAAACTCTGGTCTTCCTTAGACCGGAATCCACAATGTACTTTACTCCCGGAATAGTCACGGAAGTTTCAGCAATATTAGTAGCAAATATCACCTTTCGCTGAGTCCTCGAAGTTCCAGGAATTTTCCCTAATTTCTGAAATGCCTTTTCTTGCATTTGATTAGGAAGTGAGGCATAAAGAGGCAGGCCCACAAGCAACGGTGCTTGTTTTGGCAAATACTCAGCTATAGACTCGATCCGTTCAACACAGCGGTCAATATCATCCTGTCCGGGCAAAAAACACAAAATGTCTCCTCCCTCAGGTTGACCGAGGTTTAGCTGAGTCACTGTCTGGATCATGCCATCAACAATGTCCTCAAGACTCTCTTTCAGATAGAACCTTTCCACAGGGAACTTTTTTCCCTCAACGTATACGATTTGAGCATTGTCAAAAAAGCTGCTGAATTTTTCTGTTTCTAATGTAGCAGACATAATTATTATTCGTAAATCCGGTCGTGACGACGCATGCAATAGTTTTAGTAGACCCATCAGAACATCTCCGACTACTGTTCGTTCGTGAGCCTCATCTATAATTACAGTGGTATAACGAGATAACTTCGAGTCAATCATTAATTCTCTCATTAGCATACCATCGGTCAGATATTTGATATGCGTGTTCAATGGATGTGACTTGTTCTGGAATCGGACTGAATAACCCACTCTGGTACCCAAAGTAACACCCATTTCCTCGGAAACTCTTGTTGCGAGATTCACAGCAGCAACTCTACGAGGCTGTGTGATTGCTATTCTCTCTTTTTTTCCATGTGCATATATTAGTTGAGGAAGTTGGGTCGATTTACCTGAACCTGTTTCTCCAACGAGAACAGTAATGGGATTGCTGAAAACCCTTTCAAGAACCTTATTTCGAGATATATATAAAGGCAATGATTGTCTCTCTTTTAATAAAATCGATGAGCGAGTTTTCAGAGCATCTTGATTTTGACGAATTGGAACCTTTCCATTTGTATTGGCTTCATCGTCAGAATCATAATAGTATACATCCTTAGCAGTCGCAGAGCCATTCGAAAGCTTTCCATTAGTTTTATTAGATTTGTCGGAAATGGTTTGATCTTGTTTTGATGCCGTTCCGTTGGTACTGAAAGAGTTTGGAACATCAGAGACATCGGATATGGATGATTCACTGCCATCTGTGTCTACTGAACCACTACTGCTTGTTTTTGCAAACCTAGCATCAGAATCAGTCAAATGCAACTCGCCATTTTCAAGATCGGCCAATCTTTGAAGGCTAAGCGGTCCAGGGATAGAAGATTCGGGGCTATCGACCTCATATCCATCTGAAGAGCCAACGATCCCACTTTTGGATTCTGACGACGGTTTTTCTATATTATTACCGGAGACTCTAGAGCTACTCTGATCATCAGAGAACTTTGTATGCCTTTTCGGTGGCATAATGAATAGGCCGATGGAGTGTTTAGCGGTATTAACAAAGTTTATAGAGCGAAAAGTTTACAGAGGTCACATGACCTGAGTAAAAAGGAAGGCATGAGGGAGTTTTTTGTTATTATGGAGAGTAGCACTTAATAATTAAATCAATTAATTCTTGTATTATAGTTTCATTGAATCTGATCACATTTGGGATTTCGATGAGTTGAGAGAGATTTCCGCGATTTGCAATGGTTGGTGTGTTCCGCATAATGTATGGACTAAGTAGCCCTTATGAACACCAATGACAATATTGCGAAATTTTTATCAAATATGTAGTATTATTATAGTTCAATTATTCCGATTATATCTGCCAATTTATCCTGATTATTTCGTTATCTTCTCGTGTCATGCCAATGATACTCTTATCCCTTGTCGCTCTTGAAACCAACGATCGATCAAAACCGTATACCAAACGGGCCAATCAAATGTATAAAGTACACCCTTCAATATATCTATCATAATAGTTTATCCATCAATATCAGCTGAAATAACATCACTCATCCACTTTTAAACACAAATCGGTCTCGATATTACACCATCACATAACTTTTGTCGTTTACGACATTATGCTTATCAGCCTATCAAGCCAGGGGCTTGTTTTTTCTTGCTAGCAGTATGGGGGGTGGTTTATTTTGCTCAAAAGCGCCTCGATCTCCAAACACCATAGAAACATAATTAGCTAGTTTATCATATAACCTTGAAATAACATGATATCAAAATATATTTCTTCCATATAAAGTTTAATATTCCCTACATGGACATATCAGCTATTCGCCAAAAGCTTGATTTTTGGCTTGTTTCACCATGTGCGGCTGGGGTGTTGTTCTTTTCCTAATTTTGACATTTGAGAGCTTTCTTCAAACACGAATCTATTAATTTAGGCTGCCAACGTTCTGGCTTGCCTTATTGACGTATAGTGACAGGTGATAATATCTTATTGTTAAACTAATAGTTGTTACATTTTGCAGAGTTTGGGTTTATTTGTTGATTCAAGTACCTGTCATTCAAGTGCCTGCCATTCTCGTGTGACCTTCTGTTACTATTTTTACTTGGTCACACTGGCAACAAGCGACTCACGACAACCAGCTTGATATTAAATTTTCTGTCATAGCCAGTTTGTTTTGCAATGGTAAACAAAGGCGCCAGTCTGCTGAGTATTGTTTTGCTCATAGCGTTTGGGCTCCAGCTAGTTTCTGTCTTATCTGTTCCTGTTACCAAACAAATCTACCTTTGCAGCTATGGAGATTACGAATTTGGCGTGTTTGGATATTGTAATAAGAAAACCGGCAAATGTTCGGGGCCGACTATAGGATATCCTTCGAACGATGGTTTACAGTTGCCAAGTAATGCTCGAAGTAGCTTGTCCAAGTTACTCATTGTCCATGTGGTTGCTGCAGCTCTGTCTTTTATCATGCTTGTGAGTGCTCTGCTATCACATGCTCTATCTAATTCAACGGGGTTTTTATTGTTTATGTTGATTATGGCGCTACCTACTTTTCTTATCAGTTTGTTGGCGTTTTTGGTCGACATATTATTGTTTGTTAACCATTTGGCTTGGGCTGGATGGATCGTTTTAGCTGCAACCATCTTGGTAGCAATGTCTGGAATTCTATTATGTTTGATGAGAAGAACAGCCTCGTCTCGTCGGGCAATGACCAAGGGCATGAATGATAATTCCGAGCTACAAAACCTGGTATTTAACGACCCTACCAATGGTATGAACAGCCTTACAAACCTCAATAAAGGCATAGAATTTGCAGAAATCAAGTATGAAGATTCTGCTGCTAATATTTCCGACGATCGAATTCCTCTCAACAATACTGCTGCTACCAGATCTCAGGATAATCTTATGGGAGATACTTCTTATCTTACAGACGATAGCCGGCCTGATATGCCCAATGATGCAGATCGTGTTGATGCTGCGACTGCGCTTGGGACTACGGATTATAGATCAAATCCCATGCCTCAGAGTGGTGCTTATACTCGACGCCCAAGAGATAAACAAAACAAGGTTGTGGCTGGCGAGTATGTTCCAGGACTGGAGAATGAAAGAATGAAGGGATATGGATCAAAGGTTGTTCCAGTTCCTCGCGTACGTCCTGAAAGCCCGACTTATTCCAGACCATATAACCAGCGAAAAGTCAGCGGACCCAGACCGCCGCCCCACGCAGAGGACAACAGCAACTACGGATCACCTAGAAATGAATGGGTTCCGAATCCTGCAGCATCGCAAGCAGCTCCAGCAGGTCCTATTGATTTTGCACCAACTGCATATTCGGGTGCTTCACGGCCAAAAGCCAATGACGACGTGTATACACCGCCTGCGGCAGACTTTTCTCGGCCTTTGGGATATGAAGATTCACAACAGGCTCCAGGGAATGATCAGCGACAACTGAGAAGTTATTTTGCTGATACTCAGAATCATGAAACCAGTGCTCCAGGACCAGCAAGCGGCTCGGGACCAAGTGGGTATTCGGGACCAGCAGCCGCATATGGAGGTCCGACGAACGGCTACACGGGGCCAGCACAGGCTGTGACAACTGATGTATCGCCGGCATCACCATCTTCATACGGTGGATATTCACCTGCAGCGGCATCACCTGTTCTGCCGAATCAGAGCTCGTCGTATATGGGCAGGCAACCACCTCCACACAGAGGACCGCCTGATGGAGGCTATTACACACCACCACTACGTCAAAGTCCCGACGCTAGGGCGTACAGTCAAAGTCCCGATGCCAGATCGTATGGAATGTCAGTTCCAATGCAAGCAGCACCACCCAAGAAACGCTCAGATGGGGTTTTGGACAGTAATCCTGATTTCCAGATCAACATGAAACGAAAGCCTGGAGGAAAGAAGCCTACAGTGGTTCAACGCAACAACAACAATCCTTACTATTTCCAATAAATGACGCAGTATTATGAGATTCGAGCAAATGACTCGCTAAAACTTTTACGTACACTAATGTATTAAATATAGACTATATCTTTGAATTTCCTCTTGAGTACTCAGCCGCACCTCTCTAAACATTGTGAAGAAATTTTGCCGTTCTACACTTTACAACAACTCATCAGAACCAATTAAAATCTACAGAATCTCCATCAAAGTGGACTTTTGAATCCCCACAGTCGCTCATTCCAACGTTCTCTGATATATGAGGACCCAGTTTTTAGGAGCTGGCGGCCTTGTTCGAAGCCATTCTGCCGTAGTCACCAAGACTCATGCTCCAAACCGACAAATATCGGACTCTATAGATATTGGCGATGCTCAAATATCACGGAGACAGCTGAGAAGAAGGCGGCGTGCGTTACATGAAGTTCATCCTTTTAAAGGAATTGAGGAATATGGGCTGTTTTATAGTCTTTTCTTTGAAACACCTAGCAAATCAGTGGCTAAGAGTCGACAAATAGCGCCATTAGCCAGTCGAAAACACCTTTCTTTTGTTAACCAGATCAAAAAATTGAGGGAAATCGAAGAAAGCCGTATTACTAGGAGATCCCGGAGTGAATTCTCAGACTTTTCTTTCACTACCAATGATTTACAGCGAAAACTGTCAACCTGGAATGTTCAACAAACTCGACTGAGCCAGCCTTCTGTTGGAACCTCGTTATCTCCTGAAACTATTGATAAAATCAAGTTTCTAGTTCAAGGTTCCAATACACGTTCTTTGGGTGCTGGCGATATTGACAACTGGCTCAAGTTAAATATCAGTTTTTCTGGTAGTTCAAGTGTCATTCAACAGCTGCTTCAACTGGCAATAAATGAGATGATTAAGCACTCAAATGATGTCAGCCTTTCTGCTGTTGTTGAGTTTCTTCAAGAATACTGGACAGTGGGCTTTGAAGGTGTTAAACCTGATTCTATTACTGCAAAACGACAGCTGACGTCTGTATTTGCACGAGCAGTTGATTTACTTCCTGCTGCGACCCAGGAAATGTCCGATTTTGAGTCCACTCCTCTCTTACCATATAAGGAGCTGTTTTCTAAATTTATGGCTCTTTATAAGTGGAACGAGACCGAGAACCTTTACGACTGGTGGTTCCGATTAGTTGCAAAATGCGCTCCACTCGAGATCTCTGACAAGCTATTAGAAGACTACTTTTTCAAAAATAATGTGCTTCCTTCAAGAGAAGCCATTGACTTATTTATTCAAGCCTTGATTCGCCATTTCAATGCCCAGCGTTCATCCTTTGATGGATCCGATGATGAGTTCGCTTTGATGGTAAAGCAGGAAATAGCCTCATACCGTGAGCTGTTAGTTTCAAGCCAAATAACGCCATCAGTGGTTGAATTTTTATTACTATGGACAACGGATCTGGCTGAAGTATACAGCATCTTAGATATTGCTGCCAACGGTGCTCATTCAGACTGGATAATGACCAACTGCCAGGTTCCCATTCTTCAGGCTATTGTCAGATGCTCTCTCAATGCCGAAAAGATGGGTCAAGAGAAGCCAGCAGTGGCCGATCCCCGATACTTTGTTCCTATCCACGCAAAAGCTATGGCTCATATGTTTGGATCATTGAACAGATTTAGCAAATTTCCTTCTGGAATCACACATGACGCACTAGATGAATGCCTTTTGCAGTCTGCTAGATATGGAAATTCGGCAGGTATGTACAGGGCTATATCGATGAGACTTGGTTCTGCCAGTAGCAGTGTCATCCCCTCTCATGTCATAGCCCAAGTGTTCGATTCATTTCCTGTCGCTAGCGGTGCTATGGCCAAAGAAGCTAAGAAGGATTCGTCTCTTTGGGTTGTAAATGGAACGATAATTAGCGATGGAAAGCGTGACCAAGTGATTCTTTACCACTTGAGGACCATGATATCCTTAAAAACAGACCCGGTTGCATACAAAAAATACATCGGAGCTCTAGGAAGGTGCGGGCGAGCTGACAGATTATACTGGGAGTGGAAGGAACTCATTGCAAATGAGGACAATTGGTATAATGATCAGGAACTAGTACTTGGTTTTATATCAGCCAATAAGAATGCTTCTTCAGTCGATGCCGGTCTTGAAATAGTCAGAGCAGTTATGTCCGTTTCGAGTACTAATTATGGGCATGTTCCCGCTGTAAATATTATTAGGAGCTTATTCCGATTTGAAGCGTTGCAATTATCTGTTGCACTTAAAGAGATAACGCAGCAACTGCTCACAAATAAGAAGCTGGCTACAACATGGACCTCTGATGATGTTGACTCAGTTTTCAACGAGCTAGACATTCCAGATACAATGAAGCAAGAGCTTTTGGTTTTGGTGAAGTCTGTTTTAGAAAATTCGGACGTTGACGACTCGACGGCCTCGTTAGAAACTATTCTTCATAACCACTTTTATTAGATAAAACTGGACTTTAGTTAGTTTCAATATCATGATATGATGCAAAAAAATAGAATGCAATTTGTAAGACATACACTCAAAATCAGCTTGATGGTGGGTTATTATTGTCCGAATTTCCATCCGGAGGATCCCCCGTTTTCGGTGGCTCTGGTCGCGCAGGTTCTGGAGAAGCAGGAGAAGACCGATGTTTCGGCTTGACAATAAGAATAATAATCAACGCGACTATTATAAGAACCAGTAGCAGTATGACTTTGCATTTCTGTGTACGTTTTTGATATTGCGATCCTTTTGTGAGCTGTTTATCCGCTTGCTGGACATTGGTATACATTGTCTCCACATTATAATCAATTCGGTCAAGTAACGTGCCCTGGTCAATGACCATAGTTTGAAGATCCTTAAATAAATCGGCAATTTCCAATATACCTTGAGCCAGTTTTGTGATTTCTTGTTCTCGTTGCCTGAGATTTGAATCTTCGGCTTCCACTAACAGTGATGATTGCTGAAGCGTGGTTTGAGCAGAAGCAATATCAAAGTCTTCTTCCTGTTGCTGAATGGTTCCATATGGGTTCGAATTAGGTTTCTGGAACTCAATGGAGGGAAATGCGTCATTTCGTAGTGCCTTGAGGTATGCAGATTGCATTTTTCGGAACTGTGTAGATGATTCTTGGACCTTAGTAGCCAAAGCCACCTTCATATTGGATGCCATTTTCACTTCTGCAGCATCAGTGACACTCTGAGTGACGTGATCTAGAGTTTTGACCAAATCTTGGCATTTATGAAGATCTCGAGTGATGTCAAATGTCAATAGCTCGATTTGTTCTTCGTCAAAGGTTCTATCATCGAAACCTGGAAGCATATTCTTCTTATGGTATGAATCGAGTTCTTTGCATTTTCGTACCACTTCAGTTAAAGTATCGTCTACTTTATTCGAAATATCCACCCAAGAAGGCGGTAGATTGTCCATTTCTATACCAAAGTCATCAAATGGAGCTGCCTGGCTGTCCATGAGACCCTGTTCCTCGGGCAACGGGGCTTCAAATGAGCCTCCAATGCCATGGCCTGCTGTAGGATGATGAGGATAACTTTGTCTGTAAGATAAATAGAGATTGGTTCTATCGCGAAACATGACCATGGTGGAAGTCCAATGGTATTTGTAGGGCTGGTAGTTTAAGGAACTTCACAGTAGGTTATAAGGTTGAATTAATGGGGTTGAGATCAGGGTAATAATTATGGAGGTCTTATAGCACAAATGGAATAATCAGAAAGGTCAATGTAATATGGATATCTATTCTTTATATATACTTTATTTAAACATTCGTTAATTCTCAATTGCCACTTGTATCTTTGGTCGATGTTCTACCTAAAACACTGTAGTCTGTGGATAGTCCCAAATAGGTAATGCATATTATATTACCCGGCTGTTGCTTTGAAATATATATATATATATTCAATTCTTTAGCTCATATATATATATACTCAATAAATTATTAAATTATTATTTATCAATCTTATACACCATTCTCACTTAGCATAATCCACTTCTCCATCATACTCTATCCTGTAGATCTTTTTTATATTCTGAGTCAAAATCCTTCTGAGCCCATAAACCAACCTCATTAGTCCATGTGTCAGCCGTACGTCCACACCATATAAAAAGTGCCAAGTGCGAAATTTGCATACAAAGCACCAGAATCAACATGACGGAACAACTCACCCATTACACCATTAAGGACGGCTGGTTCAGGGAGATTTCTGATACCATGTGGCCGGGCCAAGCCATGTCATTAAGGTGCAAGCAGATATTACATGCGGAGAAATCAAAGTACCAAGATGTAAGTAATAGGGGCATGTGGATCAATAATGTCTTTTATTTTCCTCTTTCTCACCTTTTTTTCTTTCTTTTTAGGTCCTAGTGTTTGAATCTACCGACTATGGAAATGTCTTGGTCTTAGACGGTGTAATTCAGGCCACTGAACGTGATGAGTTTGCGTACCAGGAGATGATAGCCCATCTGGCCATGAATTCTCACCCCAATCCCAAAAAAGTCCTCGTCATTGGCGGTGGTGATGGCGGTGTACTTCGTGAACTCGTTAAGCACCCCAGTGTCGAAGAAGCCTGGCTTTGTGATATAGACGAGGCTGTTATTAAGGTGTCTAAGAAGTTCCTACCTACTATGGCTGTAGGGTTCCAGCATCCCAAAGTTCGAATTCACATTGGTGATGGGTTTGAATTTCTCAAGAAGTACAAAAGTACCTTTGATGTAATTGTTACAGACTCTTCTGATCCTGAGGGTCCTGCGGAATCTCTGTTTCAGAAACCATACTTTGCTTTACTTCAACAAGCATTGACTGACAAGGGTGTCATCACTACCCAGGCTGAAAACATCTGGCTGCATATGCCAGTCATACAGGATGTCAAGAAGGCTTGCAGTGAAGTTTTCCCCGTGGCTGAATATGCTTATACGACTATTCCTACATATCCTTCGGGGCAAATTGGTTTTATGGTTTGCTCTAATGATAAAGATGCAGATGTTCGAAAACCTCTGCGTTCAGTGAGCCCCCAGGAAGAAAATAAGTTGTACAGATACTACAATAAGGAGATTCACAGTGCTTCTTTCATTTTGCCTACATGGGCAAATAATGCTCTTAATAAATGATGTAATTTATAGCTTTTAAAAACGGTACTGTATAACCAAATGAGGGGTCATGTGACTTGCAAAATGTTTTTTTCAAACTCCATTCAAACAAATCTCACCTTCTTCCACTTCACAATGTCTTTAATAATACCTGGGGAAAACCCAGAAGACATTTTATCTCTCGATGGTGATATAGCATTTGGTCCTAATATTTATCAATCTCCTGTTGATGTTCCTAGGTCTTTAACAGCCGGGATCATTGACACCAAAATCAGGCATAACAAGTCTCGTCCTAACACCACAGTAGCATATGTTAACATGAATAACAAGCGATATGTTCCTGCCTTAAGAGACAAAGTTGTTGGAGTTGTAGTCGGTAAAGTTTCCAACGGTTATCGTGTACTTTTGCAAGATCATTCTCCGGTCGTCTTCTTGGATGCATTTGCCTTTGAGAATGCCACCAAGAAAACAAGGCCCAATTTGGCTCTGGGATCTCTCGTATATGCACGCGTTACTCTGGCTGACGCTGATATCGAGCCTTGTATTGAATGTTATGACAGTGCATCGGGAAAAGCAGCAGGTTTTGGTGAGCTCAAAGGTGGAACTACCATCACCGTTTCCCTAGGATATGCAAGGGAACTACTTAAAGGCGCCCATCCTGTTCTAGAGGCTATAGGGGAAAAGGTTCCTTACGAAATTGCCATTGGCGTCAATGGTAAAATATGGGTCGATGCACCGGAGTTGAGCTCGTTATTCAAAGTATCCAAAGCTTTAGCCCAAGCCCAAAACATCAAACCGTCAGAGGTCCAAAAAGCCGTTGATAGCATATTTAACTAAAGCATCTTAGAGAGCATAATGCATGAATTACTAAATTGTTCCTGAACTAAGCCATGTGTGGTATACCGTATCCAATGACTCCAGCTCTCCTAGCTCCTTCACCGAATCCTTATAAGTTTCCATATCGGTCGTGGGAATGTCATCTCGGCTCAGTATTGTAGCTGTCGATAAGAAAAACTTCTCATAGCTATCGGCGTGAACTGGTTGTGCAGTGCCATTTAAATACTGTTGATAAATGCCATTCTCTTTGTCGTCAACGGTTGGCTTCACCAATGAATCTACCAATGTCTCAAGTGTTGCCCCGTCTTGTTTCTCAGAGTCAAAATCCGGCTTCTCATTCAAAAAGTCGCTATTTTCATTTTCTTCGTAAATTGTATTTTCATTGTTGCTGAGCTCTGGCTTCCCTGATGAAAAGACTCGTTCAGATATCAGTTTAGGGATGCTGGCCGAATTCTGATAAAGCATCGAGGCCCGCTTAATAGCGACCTTACGAATGTCACGGCTCGATATAATGTCGCTACCTTTATTTCGATGGTCTGAAGCTCCCCTTGAACGTCTCTTTGCATGTGAAGCAGCGCTATCTTTATACCGTCCCGATGGCCCAGATGGCTGATGAAACTCTAGACGTCTTCTTGGCGTAAATGGACTGGTAGAAGAAATCTGATCACTTTTTATTGTCATAGGCAAATAACGCAAAGTCGAATTCATGTTAAATGCAAAAGTGAGCTGGAATGACGTGAGTTGTCTCGGTCTATAGCACTCATTCCAATAGTTATCAGAAAATCCTTGATATGGCAGCAGCGGATCATTCTCAAACTCATCTAAAGCCTCCACCTCTTTTAGTCGTTCGTGTAAGCTTTTTATATGATAAGGAGTCCACCATTTTTGATATGATCTAAGCAATTTATCTCCGTAGAAGCTGTTGTGAAGAAAATGGTCACTAGGCATATCCCATAGAGATGGGCCTCCTTTCTGCCAAACGTATATGCCTAGGAAAATATTGATCGCCTCTTGTCGCTGAGAATCAATAAATGAGTTTGAATAAAATCTTCGAATAGATTCAATCAGGTCTCGTGAGTGCGATGTCCATTGGTTAATCTTCCGATATGTCTCCATAGTATTGACCAGATGAGACCCACCATACTGAAGAGCAAGAGTATCTCCATGATCATGATACATTTCTGTTAGAAGATTCACAGCATCTGAATCATACTCAAGGTTCGCCTTGTTTCCTATTAAGCCCAGGGTTCGCAACTGATAAGCCAAGGCTTTTTTGGCAATAACAAACTGTGCAGCATTTGTTCTATCCAAACAGTCAATGCAGTTGGATCGGCATATTCCATCTTGTATCTGCATGCCACTGAGATTTTTCCCGTTATGAAATATACCAGTTTTTTGCAAAGTATCTTCAGCGTACTTTTCCAAAAAATCTATGACTTCTTGGTCTCGTCCCTTTGATGCTCGACTCATATCCCATGCAGTGTACGTCATTTTTGATTTCTCAGGCAAAAACCGATTGAGATATTTTACGCATGCTTCAAACTCACTGCCAAGAATACTTTCACGAGGATTCCTTTCCTTGATTTTGATTAGGTTGAGAATTAAAATGGGGTGACCATATCTAGAAAACATATCATCAAAATGTAGTGCAGCAGCACTGTAAAATGGATCCACGGAATTCAAGCTAATAGGCGGCTTGGGGGATATGTTAGAAGGATCTTGTGACCAAAATAAAGGTATACTGCCGCGATGTTGAACAAAGGAGGTATACCTGGGGTTATTGAATATACCATCTCGATTATCATGAAAAGAAGATGTCATATAATCTGCAACAATCTGCTCTGTTTCAACTTCATTGGCAACATTTCCCTGATCATTTACTCCACGTTTGAGAAATCGAGCACCGGCAAAGTAATGTGATCGTCGAGCAATGATTGTCAAGAACACACTTCTGCCGAAATCAGATATTTTTGCCTGATCAACAAATCCATGGATTATAGGTCGAAACCAGTCGAATGCAGTATGCCCTGTGGTTTCTGAATAGAAGGGATTTTCCAATACGGGACGGAGTAAAAAGTGGTTCCAAACAAACATCTCATGATAGTCTCCGGCGATATCATCAGCACGCTGCAAAAGCCCCAAAGCACGTTCCTTTTCTCTGATAATATTATGCTGCAGTGTGTTTGTAACATCATATGTATAGCTGTAATAAAATGTCTTAGTAAGATCCAAAGTTTGAAATGAGCCCAATAATCGAGCTTCTTCAGATCTTCTATCGGGTTTTTTGTAATCCTTACTGTACACCAAAGGAACGATTTCAGTCCCATCGATATGAAAGACAAAATGCCCACCAATCATAGCCACAGATGACCGTTTGGTTATGCATACCATGTAATATCCTTCCGTGAACCGAATGAACCCCAATAAAGCCCAAGCAGTAAGACGTTTAACGAACTCCAAGCCTCCGTTTTGTTTCTCGAGAATCTCCAGCTTGCTCATAATCTCTGCTCTTGTATATCTTTGGTCGCTTCCAGTCATTACAAGTCGATCCTTTGGAGCAGTGAGGTCGATTTCCAGCATTCGGAACCGAGACTCTCGAGCATTAGACCCCAATATATACATTTTATCTCTAGTTTCATACAACGTGAACTTCGTCATAAGTAAAGGATATGACATTAGATTAGGCCCCTGATCCTTCAGACTCTCGTCAACATGGACATCTGGGGTCGCTTCTATTTCGGGAGTAGAAGCATCTTCAATATCATTAACACTTTCAGAGGATTCAGGTGGTTTTGCTTCTGTAGTATCCAATACCATTGTAAAATATCAATGGCAAGATATCAATGCACGAAGCAAGGCAGCGTTGTTGGTGAATTCGATGCTAGTTATGTTTATTTAAGATGTACAAATAGACAACTGATAAGATAAAAGGAACTTCCAAATAATATGTGAAATGTTTGTATATTGCTAATATCAGAAATATATCAAATATATATGAATACTTTTTGTGAGTAAAATTTCATCGTACACTATACGTTTCTCGAGCCATAATAGCATCTGGCATTGCTGCTAAGGTCGCTTTACGTGTCTTAGCACTATCAACCTGCAAACCAAATAAGAACCCTGATTCTCGATTTAATGTAACACAGACTCTATGAAAATTGGGCGAGTCCGGATGCTTTCCTTCTAACTGCCATTCCATTAGTATCGATTCATCTAACCATTGGCGAAGGTTAGCTTCTTCTGTGCCCTGTTTGAGAAATTCCTCAAAAGACAAGGCTGAAAATGGTTGTACGCCATGCCATGCCCGAGCAGCCTTATATGCAGATGATGAAGGTCCATAAGTATCTGAAGTTTCATGAATAAATAAATTGTTATGATTGAAATCAATCATTGTTCCTGTGACTCGATAAATGCGTTTCGGATGACCAATATCGATATGAGCACTGGAAACTTCTACATTTGTACCATCAAAGAAGCCATCATCATCATCGGAAATGTGCTCCGTAAATATCGCCGTAGCTGATAAATACCGGTTTTCGAAATCCACCTCGTGAACTCTGAACTCTATTCGCTGGAACTTTTCAACATATGGATCCATTTCCAAGTGCGAATTGGATACAAAAAAGGTCCGTCGCCCAAAAAAATGAAGCCCTGGAGCCAACCACGTACTTGGCTTGACCTCTGAGTTGCGAATATGGACACTGCCCATGTCGGAAATCCGAGTATTGAGCTCATCAGCAGTAAGGCCGCCATCAGATGGTCGTCTAGTAGCGTTTGAACGATGCAACTCCGCACCTCCACCGTTAATTGGTGAGAAACGGAATCTTGGTCGAAACCTTAGCCTTCGCCAGCCTTCATAGTGATGGTCAATTTCTTCGGAGTTGGAATTGCTGGCCATTAAGGGGTAACCATAGCTGCCATAGCCGGCATCAAAAGCACCATAACCAGAATCCATCAGCAATTCCAGGTCGTCTGAGTTTGCAGAAGTGCCTAGTTCAAGAACATGACGGTCTGGAATATCAGGGGGATCTTGTGAAGATATGGCCAGGCCGGATATCTCAGTCAGTAAGCCCGAATTCGGTCTAGGAGCATCGCCTCGACCGCTGAGAGCAAGGAATTCGGCCCTATCTCTTCTAAGAGCTTGTAAAATGCCTCCCAGTTCACCGAAACCCAGACCTACGCGATTCTGCTCATCTCCTTCAGACGACGCGGCCAGATCTCTCATGCTAGTAAAAATATAACCAGGGTCGTCAGTCAAATATCCCCATGAGCAGCTAGTTTAGCTTTATATAATGATGGCCATGTATTTCAATTCCCCGAATGTTATAGTCGTGAGCGATTTAGAATACGGTTCGGTAGTAAAGGATGTGAAACAAGCAGAGATTGGTCGTTACGAAATGGGGTGGGCCATATAGGAGATTGGCTCCAGTTGAGCGATGCCGGACAGACAAAGTAAGCAGGGGAATTGCAACAATTTGTTAGCAAGTTAAGTTTTGGAAAGTAGACGAAAACAAGGTTTATTTATATCGTTTTATATTCGTTTATAATCCTGTATGTTGTTTCTTGTCAGATTACCTTATCGGTTCTCTAAGCACGTTATAGGCTATCAAATGCAAGCTATGGATTATTGAGCCAAAACAACCAATAAACCACTGGTAAAAACAATGATATTTTTGTCACTTTGCACATTAAACTCCCACCCATTGCACTATTTCCACCTCATTTCACCCACTAATCCCACCTTTTTCTCCCCATACTGGCCAATCCAATTGAATTTGTCCCATTTTTCTCTAACAGAAGTCAGATGAAAAATTCATAACCTTAAAAACATCAAAAAAAACTTGTACGTCAGCGACAAAGCACAGCATTTTTGAGAATTAGTTGTGAACCTTTGCTAATAGAGCATTTGTATTTTCTCACATATATTCTATAATTTGTTGGTTTTTTTTTAAAAAGCACTCGACTCCTGTATTGATCCTGCTAAGTTCAGCACCTGTCGATTGCCTCCATCCATCATGACTCTATCGTCGGTTGTGGAAAAAAATAAAACTGCAATTATTGTAACAACGGCAATAATTGCTGCCGGGTCGGGCTTGGGCATCTATTATGCACTGAATCGCTCTTCGACTGCTTCTGTTGACAATACTCAGGCTGCTTCTGATTCTGCGCCATCCAAAAAGAAGAAGAAGAACAAGAAGAAGAACAAGAAAAACGACGCTGCAACTTCTAAGTCCTCAGTTGCAGGGTTTGCACTGGCCAAAGATCAGGACGAGTCTCCTGAGTACCCTGTAATTGACGACTTTAGTGCTGTTGCCTCTTTGCCTAAGGAAAGCAAACAGGAATTAGCTGCTCAGTTCAAAGCAGCTGGAAATTACGCCTATGAGAAGAAGGATTATAAGAAGAGTATTGAGTTCTATTCTAATGCCTTGAAGTGCGACAATAAAGATGCCATTTTCTATTCTAATCGAGCTGCTTGCTACTTTGCTCTTGCTGATTATGCCAAGGTCGTCGAAGATACCACCAAGGCTCTGGAACTGAAAAATGACTACCTCAAGTGTTTCTCACGACGAGGTGCTGCTCAGGAGAAGTTGGGCAACTATTCTGACGCTTGCTTGGATTTCACCTCGGCCTGTATTTTGTCCAACTTTGAGGATCAGAACCTCAATAATTCTGTCGATCGTGTTTTGGGTCTCAACGCTCAGAAGCTCGTTAAAGAGAATTATGCTGACCGTCCCAAGAAATTGCCTTCTCCAACATTTGTTGCATCATTTTTCCAGTCGTTCCGAAAGAGAACTTATCCTGACTCAATAGTCAATGCGGCCCCCGATACTGGCAACTATAAATTGAAGCTTGCTATCGATGCTTTGGAGCAGGAAAGCAGAGAATCTAATGACCAAGCTCTTGAGTTGCTTAATGAGGCTATTGATGCCAAGGCTGAAGACCTGTACTTAGCCCTGGAGCTTCGAGGAACTCTACGATTTTTGATGACTGACTCAGTGGGTGCTCAGGAGGATATTAAAAAGTCAATTGAGTTGAAGCCAACTGTTCATGCTTATATTGTATTGAGCTCGATTCATATGGATGAGGGTCAGATCACTTCTGCCAATATGGATTTTGACAGTGCTTTGCAGGTTGATCGAGAATCAGCAGATGTATATTACCACCGTGCACAGATTGCCTTTTTGACCAATAATTTTGAAGCAGCCACTAACGACTATGAGAAGAGCCTGACATTCGACCCTGATTTTATCAAGGCCCGTATACAGCTTGCTGTTACTCAATACCGAACTGGAAATGCTAGCACTGCTATTACAGCTTTCAAAAGACTTCTAAGATCATATCCGGAGTCGACTGATGTTCACAATTACTATGGAGAAATCTTGCTGGATCAAGGAAGCGTTCAGGATGCCATAAAGGAACTTGACACTGCCATCAGCTTAGAGCAAAAGAGGAGTGTAGGATCCATCAATGTGCTGCCGATGATTAATAAGGCACTTGCTATTTTCCAGGGCTTTGAAGATATGGATGGTGCTGAGAAATTGTGCCGACAGGCTTATGCCATTGATCCTCAAAGCGATTTGGTGCTTGCCACGCTTGCTCAAATATGCCTACAGCAAAACAAGGTCGAGGAGGCATATCGAAACTTCTTGTTATGTGCAGATCTTGCGCGAACTGATGCTGAAAGAATCCAGTCGTTGAGTTATGCCGAAGCAGCACATACCCAGCTGAGATTGACTAATGAACGGCCACTTTTGAAACAGAGATTGGCTGCAGTAGCTGCTGCCAAATCAGGAGGATTTGGAGCTCAGTAGGATGAGTATTAACAGAGTCTTGGGCTCTGGAATTTGTAGATATGTAGATAATTCGTTTGCTATGTTGACATTTCTGGCTTTAGCCTACCATGACTAACTTGCCTGCCGTAACCCATTTGCTGCCGTAATATTACTCGTAAATCACTCTATCAATTCGACTTGCTACCAATCACGATTTCTCTTATCTCATATTTTGCCTTTTTTAGCCGTTGGTCCGTGCTCTCAAATTCCCCCATATATATATTGTGGGGTTGCGCATCTACCCTTAATACCCTTCATCGGAATATGCAAACTGCAACAAGTCTCTTAGTATCTCGAATCACAAGCAACTGCTGCAGAAGGTATATAGGAAGAAGTATCATGGGAAGTCGAAATTATAGTGCTGGAGGCTCATATGAGCATATTGTTGTTTCTAAGCCGGCCATTGGGGTCCGATTGGTTCAGCTGAATCGGCCCAAGGCTCTCAATGCGCTCAACGGGGCTCTAATCAGTGAGATTAACCATGCGCTTGAAAGTGCTGATAAAGATGAAGGAATTGGTGCAATTGTCATCACTGGAAGTGAAAAGGCGTTTGCTGCTGGTGCCGACATCAAGGAGATGAAGGACAAGTCGTTTGCCGAGGCGTTCGGAACCAACTTCATTGAGAACTGGAGTCATCAAACTCGGGTGAGAAAGCCTATTATTGCAGCGGTGAATGGTTATGCGGTAAGTGTTTGGAGCTAGAACTGTTTGTTCGTTGACTTTACTAACTGATTGTAGCTTGGAGGTGGATGTGAATTGGCTATGATGGCTGATATCATTTATGCTGGTGATAAAGCTGTTTTTGGCCAGCCGGAAATTAAATTAGGCGTCATTCCTGGTGCTGGTGGTACACAGCGATTGCCCCGGCTTATTGGTAAATCACGAGCTACAGAGCTGATTCTGACTGGCCGTAACTTCAGTGCCCAAGAAGCACTAGAATGGGGCTTGGTATCGAAGATATTCGAGCCTTCAAAACTGGTAGATGAAGCAGTAAAAACTGCGTCTGAAATCTCCGACTTTTCCCCGTTGGCCGTCAAGGCTGCTAAAGAAGCCATCAATGAGGGCTACCAAGTGGGGCTTGAACAAGGTGTTCGATACGAAAGAAGACTATTCCATGGGCTTTTTAGCACTGAAGATAAAAAGGAAGGAATGACTGCTTTCACCGAGAAACGAAAGCCCAAGTTCGAGGGGAAATAGGCTCAATACTGCTCCATTACAGTATACAATATAGTATGTAGTAACTAAGATGGCTATTATAACTAAAATCCTTACAATATCACACTGTGACTGATCAATTCCTCTCATAAACTCATTTTCCTCATAAACTTCGAGTCGTATTCCTCTCTTGCCAATCTCATTCTATTGCTCTGTTTCATGCTGATGGACCCAACTTCATCCCTCACAGGGCCATGGAACAAATCCCCTTGGCATATTTACAGCACTTGGTGCCTCCACTGGCTGTTAGTGGTCTCACTACTACAGATGAAGCTACCGAGAATGGATCTTCTCCATTATATAAAAATGGCACTAAACTGGTGTCGTCTCAGGCTGTTGTTAAATCTCCAATAGTCGAGCATCTCATTAGCCTGCTAAACAGCAAATCAAGGCCCCCAGATATATGGGATTCCATGGCAGCTGTATCGTCTAGGAAGAAAATGAGCCATTTATTGCATGTGGAGTTTGTTGGAAGAGTATGAATTGGCAAATTGCTTGTATATGTTGAAACTATGCTAACCCTTCTAGACCATCACCGTTCCTCCAGTAAAACAATCTACATTAGATTCAAATACCAGTAACGATACATATTTATACCCAGATCAATCTGGTGTATCCATTCTATCGCCTCGCAACTCTAAATCGGAGCTGTATCCTGATGGTGTCTTCACTATAGAATGGATGAAAAAGTACCTGCATATTCTTTCTAGTACTATTGTAATATTCTACGACATGGCTGAGGACAAGTCTCATGATGAGAAACTTACTCGGGAACTTTTGGAGTGGAAAAAAGAGCTGGATCTAAGAAATGTGAAGCTAACTGTTGTGCTGATTGAACGTGAGGATTCAAATGAACCGGAAAAATCTGTTCAAGATCGCATTTACGCTATGAGATATGCTACTGGCTTACAGCCAAGAACTGGATTATTATTGTTACCGCGTAAGTCCAGTGAAAAAGAACAAGAAATCTTGATAGAATCGCTATGCCAACAAGCCTACTCCAAGTCCCAGGAATTTTATGCTAATATCGCAAAGAGAATTCGCAGAAAGAGAGGCAAAAGTCATGTATTGTCAAGTTCTCAAATATCTTCCGATATATCGAGATTCCCTCTTTCTTCCGCTGGCTGGGAGGCCCGTTATGATTACAAGCTTGCTGTTTTATCTGAATTCAGACAGGATATAGATTTCTCATTGAGCTGCTATGAAACTGCCTATGACTCAATTCTAGAACTTTTTGAGACTTTATCACCCTATATGGAAGAAGGAAAGTCTGCATGGTATCAGGCCAGACTGCTTCTGGATGTCACGGCTTTCAAAATCGTTAAGTTCTGTCTATATGAACGACAAGCAAACTCGGCATTCCGTAAGTTCGAAGTGCATCTGGATAGCGTCACTGGTATTATAGAGCAGAAGGGTTTGTCAAGAGAGTCTTTCCAGCATGTTAACTGGTTAGCCCAGCAATACAAGTTTTTAGCTCAGCTGGTCGATAAGACGGACGATGTTCTCTTCCCAAGAACTGCTTCATTAGCTCCCGCACCTGATGCAACTGCACCAAGTTCGCGTCTTCCTCGAAGTGGATTTCTCTATCTGGAAGCTGCTGAACTTATTCAAGGACTTGACAAACTTCCTCGGAGTGACGATTCATATATGTCTTCGGACTATAACTTCAGCGAGCAAGCACATGAATTACTGGCTGCTAGTGAGGCTGACTTTTCTCTCAATGCCGGTGAGAGTCGTGCTTTGAGTTTTTCATACTGTCAACTTGGAGAGTCTCTGGTAGCACGTCGTGACTATGTGAATGCCTTGAAGTATTTCAAGTCTGCTGCTTCAGTTTATCGCAATGAAAAATGGACCTTTTTGTTAACGCCACTATTGGATAAAATAGCCGACTGCGCCAAGAATGCTTCTCTGGCAGATGAATATTATCAGAGCCAAATTGAAACTTTTGTATTTTTAGGCAAACCTCTGACTAATATTGGAAAAATAGTAGACGCGTCACTAGAGCTTGAGCATCCTCCTTTTGATATACTTGAGTATGGTTTTATCTTTGAGAATGCCGAATGCTTTCGAGGGGTTGAAACATTATCACAACTTTTCATTTCGCCTATAAAAAACCTTGACTCTCTTTCGGTGAAAAATATCAGACTTGAATTTAATGGCCTGAGTGAAATTGTAATAAATAACGATGACAAATGTGCTGATTCTGACTTTACTGAAATTGAAGCATCGGATTCTGAGATATCAGCATGTTTAATATTTAAAAAGGGAGCTTCTAAAGTATTTCAGCTTCATCATCATCCTGATCAGCTAGGTAAAATAAACCTGGCAAAGATCACGGCTCGCATTGAGACAGAATCATTTATGTTTGATATTCCCATAACAAAGGTGGCCTCTGTGTATAAGTCACAGTCAGCTCCTTGGATTAGTAAAGGAAAAACTTACAGTTTACAGAGAGAGGAGTCGTCGAGTTCTTCTGTACTTCCGCGTCCTTCTAGAGTGGATATTTCTCACGATCTCGCTGGATCCGTTGCAGCAGGTGAAAATCTCTTGATAAATGTTAGTGTTACGAACAAGGAGAAAGAGACTATAAAGGCCACTTTAGAGGCAAGGACTCCTGAACTTGCCGATAATGAAGAAATGTCTTATAAATGGGAAGTTGAACCATCTAATTTCTCATTAGCTCCTGATGAAACAGTTACTCAGAAACTGCATATCCGTGTGCCTCATGGCTCTAGCCCTACTCAGTCCTTAACATTTGAGATTTTCAGCTCATATGAGGTAGAGTCTGAGCCTGGCACGGCTATCAAAGATGTGGCTTCTCACAGTATACCTATAAGCCGGCCATTTCGCATCGACTTTGATGTCATACCATTGGTACATCCACGAGACTGGCCGAATGTTTTTGTAGCTGACGAGGACTTTGCGGTTGTTCCTGCAATAGTCAAACGATGGGATTTGAATGCTCGTGTTTTGTTTGTTGGAGAGGGCAAGGTAGATGTTGTTGATTCTAATATTGAAGTCAGTTCTGAGGAATCAGCAGTTTGTGAAGCAGTTCCAGACGAGAAAGGATCTGAAAAGAAAGGAGAAACTCATTTGAGTCATAATGACCGCTACAGCAAAAACTACACATTAGATTGTCACTATCAAGAGTCTAAGGAGGTTCGAACAATTGCAGCCGAAGCCCGTCTGATAATAGAATGGAAGCGACATGGCTCCTCTATTATTAATGAGACCAGAGGCTCACCAGTGAAACTAACGTTGCCATTGTATGAACCACGAGTGATTGTTGATGTGGAAAAGCAAGTAGTATCGGAAAAAGAATCTGTTCTTCTCAAATATTACATCGAGAATGCTACGAGTCATATTCTGACATATGCAATCTCCATGTCTAGTAGCAGTTCATTTGCATTTCAAGGAATGAGGCGGATGTCGTTGCGGATGTTGCCTTTTTCTCGAAAATCACTCACTTATCTGCTAGTCCCTCTTGCTAAAGGACCAGCCAAACTGCCGCAGTTAAAAGTGCACGATACATATTACAAGAGAACTTTAGTAATAAGTCCTGCAAATCGACAAATCCGACAAGAACGGGCCGATTTATTCATCACTGTATAGATGCACTGTGGAGAGCATATGATTGCCATTGAATCATGGGTGATAATTTTGGTAAAACACCAGCAAAACCAATAGTATGTTTCCGCTTATCTGAAGCAATTGACGCTATTCAAAATGAGTTCTCTTGTTACATGTGCCTGCTGCTGTTGATAGCAAAAAAACAGCTAACTTCTGATTGCGGCTTAGTTTAACTCTACAGGGAAATGCCGGGAATGAGCCAGATGAGACGTCTTATTTCAAACATTAGATAGCCGAAAATAAGAAATAAAGAGAAATAGATCCTTCAAAGGTATTTTTTCAAAAGACAAGAAAAAACAGACGCCATTTGTTTGAAGATTCAATAGCACGCAAATTTGGCTGTACAACCATTACGTAATCGTTCTTCAACCAGCCAGCTAACTCGATGCTTCAATCTCTCCTCTTGATATATCAAACAAGACCCAATCTAAGTTAGCAACACTCCAAAGACTTGTGTTTGAAAACAAAATGGGTGTTACAGTTCAACAGATTTCGCCAGGTAAGCTCAATACAGTAGGCGGCGACCGTCCAGTTGACTAATTATCTAGGTGATGGCAAACACTTCCCCAAGCCAGGCGATCAAGTCACAATGCACTATGTAGGTACTCTTGAGTCAGGCAAAAAGTTCGATTCTTCCAGAGATCGAGGCCGGCCATTTCAGACCAAGATCGGAGTTGGCCAGGTCATCCGAGGTTGGGATGAGGGAGTTCCTCAATTGAGTGTTGGTGAAAAGGCTCTGTTGACAATAACTGGAGACTACGCCTACGGGGAACGCGGCTTCCCGGGATTGATTCCCCCCAATGCAACTTTGATCTTCGAGGTCGAATTGTTGAAGATCAATTGAGGAGTGCGTTCTTAGTTTTGTAGGTGACAAATTATTGGACCCTTGTTTTTCGGTGCTTTGTACAATGATCATACCATAATAAAATGACAGTTTTTCCAGGCTGCTACTTTCTTCTTGTAGATCTCCGAGGTGTGGAAGAAGTTTCTTCAGTAGTAGATGACGATTTTTTGCGTGGCTGAGCAGTTGGTGTGCTTGCCTGTGCGTTGGCTTGTGTGTTTGCTGTACTTGCTTCTCCTCCTGCTTTGGCTCTTGTACTTCTTCGAGATGACGTTTTGTCCTCTTTTGTTTTATCTTCTTTCGTTTTATCCTCCTTTACCTTGTCTTCTTTTGCTTTATCCTCCTTTATTTTATCTTCCTTTTCGACCGGTTCAGCTGCTGGTGGTTCTTCCTGTTTCTTGGACTCTTTGCCCTTGAATTGCCCTGAAGGGTTTCTGGCATACCTCGTAGATCGCCGTATTTTACGATCACTCTTTCCTTCAGTTTCCGAGTCACTTTTGGGCTCCGTACTAGCAGACCGTAATCTTTTGCGGGTATTCGACGTTGCTTCACCTTCCTCTGCTTCTATACCTTCCTCCTGCTTGACATTGTCGGTATTCTTTGGCTCCTGTTCACCATGAGATGATTCAGCAGCTTTGGCCTCTACAATCTGCCATAACTCGTCTAAATGATGCTGAAACTGCTCCTCAAATACTCCTTCGGGATCCTCCGACTCGTCTCTGCTGGAACTACTTTCATCAGTCTCCTCGGGGTCTGCCTCCGGCTCATTCTGCCCAAGTAGCCGAGTATTGTCAATGTCATCCAGCCCATTCAAATCATACAGACTTTCAAGCTTATTCCAGATCTCTTTTATGCTCATTGGCTTCGTATTAGCATCTTTGGCCCTTCCTTTGTTGACCATTGACTGTATAGTAAGCATACGGAAGTGTTTATGAGGGCCTACGGGTTTGAGTTTACAGATACTCTTAAAGAGTCTGATTTCTTGTTCAACCGACCAGGGAGTCTCGGACATGTTATATTAATGGAAACCAGAATTGTCTCGCTCACCCTGTTTTGACTCCAACCGCGCTGATGCTGATGGTATATGTTTTCAAGGTGTTGACGTACGGCTGGGCATGTTGAAATTTTGCAAAAACCCACTCAAATCTGTTCAACTCCTCAAGCCATGCCGAAACCAAAGCAGATTCTGTATTCGCTGACTCGCAAGCGGATCAGAGCGTCTTGGAATAAATATAATTTATTTAACTTGGTGACATGGCGAAAACATGTTAGGCGAGGAACCTTGTACCAACAGAAGTTCTCTGCTAAACAGGAAACCAGATCATACCATGGAGAGCATCTTACAGAAACTCAGTTTCGCAACATATTTCAGGGCAAATTGAATGGTGTGAATCCTCTGCAGGCATTTTCAAGTGAGAATAATGCCGAAAATAAGTCTAATAACGAGGTTCCTTGGGCTTTACAGACCTATGTAGCGCTGGAGAGGAGACTAGATACCGCTCTATTTCGAGCCATGTTTGCATCTTCTGTGAGACAGGCCGCTCAGTTCATTCGTAGAGGTGCTGTGCAAGTCAATGGAATCAAAATCAAGCAGCCTGGTTTTGCGTTGCAGGCCGGTGATGTGTTTTCTGTCAACCCTGACTATGTCCTTACCGCATTGGGCAGGAAGAAACCGTCAATTGAGAACTCAGTTGAGTTGGTCAATCGGCAGATTACTCGCTTTAATAAGTACTTACGCAACTGCAAGAAGTCTCCGGAGTTCATGTGGAAACTAAAGCAGAAGCATCGATCCCGTCATCCGACTTTTGCTGCTCGAGTTGCACTCAAACAAGCTGCTAAAAACAAGGCTTGGAACTCAAAAGTACAGTCAGACATGAACACTGAAATAGACAAAGTCACTCCTGCTTCTGTGCTGGAGACTATACTAAAAAATGAAGCCTACTTTGAAGCCAATGGCACTTTACCCTTTAAGGTTTCTCTTCCTAAGTCCTTATCTGTACTTGGCATGGTTACCGGCAAGAAAATCGATATTGACAACTCCAAGCAGGTAGATGATAAGGGTGTTGCTGAGGTTACGAAAGAGCCAAGTAATGAAAAGCAGACAGTGAATGAAGCAGCTGTTGGATCTGACGAAGTTGAGACTGCCAGCTCTAAGTCCAGCACTTCTTCTTCTGAGCCCACCTCAGAAGCTCCAGCGGCGTCTCAAGGCGATTCTGCTAAAATAGCATCCGATAGCGGCAAAAAAGATTCAGACTCCTCCAATAGCCCTGAAATTAAAAGAGTCCAGGAGCTCGTTTCTAGGTACTTCTCCAAGGATGTGGACGGTCCCGGTAATAAGTCGGATGTCAAAAAGCTACTCTCAGACATTGTTAAGGAACAGCAGGAATCAGTTAGAAAAACATACCAGGAAAAACTACGGGACAAGGATGCGGACGACGCTTACGATCCCACATGGGTCGATAGACTACCCGAACCGTTGGAACTTATTGACGTAGAAAAGGCAAAGACGGACTTGGAATCTATTCTACCAATTAGGCTTCCTTTCTCTACGGGCAAGCTTTACGGCCTGGCAAACCCATCAAAAGGATACTTCACACCATGGGTTCCTAGACAGTTTCTTGCACCCTTTGCAATTCTGCCGCACCATCTCGAAATCTCTTTCAAGACTTGTCATGCCATTTACTTAAGAGATCCTGTAGCACGTCCAGGGCATTCGGAGTTGATCTCTCCATTCAGTCTAGATATGCATGAACGAGCGCACATGTACTATGATACGAGAAAGAGGAAGTTCTGATGGCCGTTGTAAATATGTATTAATCAAAATGTTAGTATTACTAATCCTTACACACTTACTGAGTTAGAATACCATTCAACCTGCATGTTGAACAAACGTGCTTGTAACCGTGCCATCAGGAGCAAACTTATGAACAATTTGCTCGGGCAGAGGAACCTCAATGAACTCTCCATCGGGACCACCTTCTTTGGGAACATTCACATTGATAGATGAGCTTTGAGCAGTATAAATATCTGCTTTGATAGATTGACTGGAAAGGTATAACTGGCAGTTGTCGCTTTGATCCAGAGACACAGTTGGCACAAATCCCGACACCTGTATACCAACGCCAGACGATTTATTGACACTTGCTCCTGACACCAAATTCTCGACGAGAACTCCGACCTTCTTACAGCTGTTGATAGAAAGAGCATTGCCTTTTCCTTTGATCTGGATAGTACAGTTCTCACACCTGTCAATAAACACGCCATGATCCATTTCCAGCTCTAAAACAAGACTGTGTTCATTTTCAAAGTTTTCAATAAGCCACTTAGAATCCGAGAACTCCTTTTTCGGTGCACGCTTGGCGGCGGTCTGAGTAGGTTTCTTAGGCAATGCAGGCGCAGATTTCTTTTCAGGCACCTTTGGAGGCTGTTTCTTCAGCTCCGGGTTCTTATGAGTCATCTGGCTCTTGTCGACCTTCTTCAGACCAGCTGTAACGTTCTCACCTTTATTGAGCTCTTGAAAAACAGCCGACATACTTCCACCTTCTGCTGCTGATGCTGCTGGAGTACTTCCAGAACTGAACACCTCAGCTGGTGGCATTGGTGGTGGCGGTGGAGGTGGCCCACCGGGGGCAGGAGCTGCAGGGGCAGCCGGCGGGCCGCCTGAAGATGAAGTTTCTTCATAAGCCTTTGACAAGGCTACGCCGTTAGGATCCCAAGCTACACCTTTGGGGTGATACTTCTTAGTGTAATCTAATAGGGCAGCGAAAACCTTCAAGAACAAGTTAACCCATTCGGTCTGTTTCTTGTCACTTTCCTTGAACTCCTTAAGCACACGATTTGAATAGAACTGCGCCGAGTCTTTGAAATTAGTGATATATTCACCAGGATTGGTGACATTGGGGCTAATCCAGCCCAAAGCAGGAACACCTTCAGCGACCGATGATAGGTGATTGGCGTATTTAGATGTTCGATTGCTTTCCCTGATGTTAATTATAGTTTCGGCTTGTTCAGAAATAGCCTTGAAAAGCTGCTGGAAAGTAGGGTCCTCCAAGGTCGGCTCAGTTGAACGCACAGCCGCTTTTAGAAACGTCTCCTGAGCCTCAAAAGCCTTGACAAAAGACGCAATTTGTTCTGCAACAACAGGATTGATGTCATTGGAAGCCTTTGAAAAGTCTGCCAGAGGTCCTTCGATGATGGAATGGAAATCGGCAATGATTGCACCCTGAGAATCGGCAGCCTGAGCTGGAGCAGGTGCTACACCACCAGGTACAGCAGTGTCAGGTTCTGTGGCTTTTGAAGCATCATTTGGGGCCGATGCTACAGAAGCCAAAGTGTCCTGATGAAAAGTCGTGAGATCTTCTAGCCGAGAAGTAGCAGCCTCAAGCCTATACGTGTTAGCAGGAAACACCATAGAAGGAGCAATTATTCATGTAATTAGGCAAAATACTCCATATATTACACCAAATATTCACAATTAAATCAATCCCAATATCACTCACCGTTTCATCAACGTCAGGATGCTATATCCTTGGATCGCGGAAGAATCTGCCATGATGGTTGGTTGGTGAAATAGGCTGAGGCCCAAGTTACATGATATCCAAGCCAACAATTCACAGACTCATCAACTCAATTCCCACAACATGCCTGTAGAAGAGCCAGCAGAAGTGCCTGTGAAGAAAGTGTATCCAATCAGAGATATTACACTGAGTGAACATGTGGAACCGACTACTGGAGGCTGGCAGTCGGGGCTTCCTATAGCCGTTGATCTGGGGACAAATGAGACAAAGATCGGATATGCCAACGAGGAGACTCCAAGCCATGTTTTTTCGTCCTTGTCTGTTAAATACAGAGATAGACGAATCAACCGGTCGTATTTACTGTGTGGAAACGATGTGCTTGTGGATCAAAGTGCCCGTCTTCAGGCCAAATCTCCATTTGATGGGCCAATCATCTCCAACTGGGAAATCGTCGAGAATCTCCTGGATTACAGTTTTGCCAAGCTATCGGTAACTTCCCAGGGGTCGGTTGATAATCCCTTGGTCATGTCCGAGATCCCTGGAGTAACCGATAGTCAGCGCAGGTCTATGAATGAGCTGATATTTGAAGGATATTCAATTCCTAAAGTAGCTTATGGAGTAGATTCGCTATTTTCATTCTATCACAATCGTCCTCAGGCTTCTAATGGTCTTGTGATATCTTCTGGTAATGAGGCAACTCATGTCATACCGGTAGTCAATGGAAAGGGAGTCCTCGCATTGGCCAAAAGAATCAATTGGGGCGGCCGTCAAGCTGCAACGTATTTACAGTCTCTTTTGGCCTTGAAATATCCTCATTTCCCCGAGAGACTGTCTCAATCCCAGGCCACGTTTCTTGTGCGTGACCATTGCTATGTTTCTACTGATTATGCTGAAGAAAATGCAGGCTATCTAAACTGGGCCGGTCTAGAGCATCGTGAACGAATTGTTGAAGCTCCTTTTACTCCAACAGCTGTGCAGCAAAAGACTCAGGAAGAGCTTGATGCTATAGATGAAAAACGCCAGGAGTCTGGCAGAAGACTTCAGGAACAAGCTGCTAGGAAACGTCTAGAAAAGCTAGTGGAAAGAGAAAACAACCTCGAGTATTATAAAAGAGTACAATCTAGCGTAGCCGGCCAGGCAAAGCGCGAAATCAAAAGATTACTTAACCTAGAGGGTTTTCAAGATGAAGCATCGCTGCAAAAGACAATTGATGATTTGGATAAAGCTATTAGGCGTGCACGAAAACAAGATGTTGGAGACGATGACGCCGAGGATAAGCCACCGTCATTTCCTTTACTTGATATACCGGATGATCAACTAGATGAACAGGGTATAAGAGAAAAAAGGCATCAGAAACTCCTGAAAGGCAATTATGAGGCTAGAATGAGGGCCAAGGCGGAAAAACTGGAGGAGCAGAAGGCAATTGAGCTGCAGAAGCAAAAAGACGCTGAATGGCGTCAATCTGATCTGGCTGGCTGGATTAAAGATCGTCGAGCGACGTTGGAACGCTTACTTGAGAAAGAACGAGAGAAAAAGAGACTTAAGGAGGAGCTAAGAAATCGAAAATCAATGGCCGCCCAACAACGAATGAAAAATATCACTTCTCTTGCTTCTGAACAGTCGGGTCGCAAAAGACGACGTACAAAAGATGACGAAGCTGATGACGACTTTGGAGCCAATGACGATGACTGGGCCGTCTATCGAAATATCGCCAACGTTAGTGACGATGAGCAGGAAGATGATCGACAAAAGGAAATTGCACAACTACAGGAACAGCTTCTATTACATGATCCCAACTTCCATGAAGAAGATATTCATGATGAGGTTGGCGACTGGCGTGAAAGCGTCATCCACATGTTTTTGAGAGGTCCTCATGAGTTTGACGGAGAATCTCAAGCTCAACAGCATCAAATAGCTCTCAATGTGGAACGAATCAGAGTTCCAGAAGTTCTCTTTCAACCTTCTATAGCTGGACTTGATCAGGCTGGTATACCAGAACTGTCAGCCGATATACTATTGCACAGAATGAGCAAAAGCTCGCTGAACGAAGCAGCTTCGAACATCTTTGTGACTGGTGGACAGGCCTTTTTTGAAAATTTCGATGAGCGTGTAACAAGAGAGATTCGCAGCGTTTTGGATGCTGATCTTCCTGTGAAAGTTTATCGAGCTAAAAATCCCATTTTGGATGCTTGGAAAGGAATGGCTAAATGGGCAGGTACAAATGAATATGAGTTGGCAGCCATCACCAAGGCCGAGTATCAAGAAATGGGAAGTGATTATATTAAAGAGCATCGCTTTGGAAATAGCAAAATATGAGTAATCATACATATATCTTATTTTTTATGCTTGCCATTGGCGTTAGGATTCAACCCCTTCTTCTTCATGTGTCGTCTCTTAGTTTGTTCAATCAGCTCATCGTCTTCAGCATTGTCAAACTGACTAAAGTCGTCGAAAATAATCGGCTCGCTGTTTTCTTCATTAGCTTCAGCTCTAGCACGATTTTCCTTCTCTTTGGCATCTGCTTTACTCTTGTCGTGCACACTTGGGCCGGTTTTTCTGAGCTTGGCAACAAAAAATCCATCGACATTGTAAGTGTGAGGATAATAACGTCGAGTTGACTTAAGAGAGGGATGAAACTTCTTACCTCGGAAGTTTATAAATCCTGGTTTACCGATTTCAAGCTCAGTTTCGACCAATTCAACATTGGGTCGCTTTCGTAGAGCATAGTCTACCACGGCTTCATTTTCCTCGACCATGACTGAACAGGTTGAGTATACAATTACTCCTCCACTCTTGGAGTGTGCATCTACCGAGTCTATGGCAGATAGAAGCAGCTGTTTTTGAAGATGTGGAAGTTGCATGAAATCTTTCTCGGTTCTGTGAGTTTTCACTTGAGGATCCTTAGCTATAACACCAGTACCAGAACATGGAGCATCAAGCAATACCCTATCGAAACCGCCAATTACCTTAGGGAATTCTCTGGCATCGTAGTTGCACACAATAGTATTGGTACATCCCAAACGATGTATATTGGCAATTAGGGACTTTGTTCTTGGTTTACTAGAGTCATTAGCAAATATGCATCCAGTATTTTTCATCAATGCAGATATAAAAGTGGTTTTGCCCCCAGGCGCAGAGGCCATGTCAAGGATTCGTTCATTTTCTTGTGGATCCAATGCCATGACTGGTAGAAACGATGATGCTGCTTGTAAAATGTAATGTCCAGCTAAGTACTCGGGAGTTGCACCGATTGGTACTTGTGATTCAAATACTTGTAGTCCGACCTTTGTCCATTTTCCAATCGGCTGCAGGTTGACACCTCTGTTGGTCAATGCTTGAGCCAAATCTCTTCTTCTTGTCTTTAAAGTGTTTGCCCGTATGGTAATAGGACGACTGACTTCGTTAGCCTCGAAGAACTCCACTGCTTCAGCTGGGTCAAAAAGATTATATAGTTTTTCAGCCAAATATCTAGAATATCCATAATACTCAGAAACGTCATCTAGCAGCTGATCCACGTATTCTCTTCTTGAACGGCCTTCTTCTGCAAGATTTTTGAAATCTTCCAAAACTTTGACAACCTCGAGAATCCGAGTTCGAAGAATGCCTACATCAGTAGGTCTCTTTCTGGTAGATTCTTCATCGTCTGAATCAATATTCTCACTAGTCCTTGGAAGAATCTGAGCACGAGGATTCTCCTCAGGTGCAAACTCTTGCTGTTCGTCGTCGGAGTCTTCATCGTCGTCGAATTCTTCTTCACTATCATCAAGCTCCTCTTCCTCTTCTTCGTCCTCCTCATCTGAATCAAACATGGCCATTGTTTGCTTATTAGCAGCTTCTAAAACACCCTGCTCTTCGTCATCATCACTAAATGCAGGCTTATCATCGGAATCTTCTTGTGAATCATAGAACTCGTCATCTTCGACCTCAGATTCAGAGTTATCGAAGAGGCTCTTCTTGGTAGCTTCGATTTCCTTATCGAGCTTCTTCTTTTTGGCTCTCTGTCTCGAAGAAGACGTATTCTCACGCTTCTTAGTGGTTTCTCCTCGGAATTCCTCCAAAGTAGGTGGTGGTGGCTGCTTATTCCTGGCTCTTCTACCCATTGGAGATATTTTTGTGGTATATTTTCTTGTGGAAAAAAAAAAAGTTTTGTTCGAAATTTTTATCAATTTGGACCCAAAAGGGAACATCAGGAAAATCTTAGCTGGAACCAAACACTGTTTAAGAATTCCAAGCTTATGGTGATATTGTGGACATAAAGGGCATTTGAGGTGATTTGAAGCTTCAGAGGAGAGTTCTATTTGTATTTTAAACTGGAATATTACTTGAGTTGTGTTTTTATAGGAGATCTATCCTGCATAGTTTATTGGATCGGCCACAACTCCGACAAACTATATTGTATTTTATTATGAGCGAACTCATTCAATCAGTTATATCTCCTGATAAAAATATTCTAATTCGGCTGCCATCAGGCAACTTTCGGGTGGAAAAACTCGTCCCAGGATCAGTGTTAACATTAGGCAAGTTTGGTGGATTCAAAGTAGACGATATTCTGGGGCATCCGTTTGGTTTCACATATGAGATTCTGCCTGATCAGAGTGTTAAAATTGTCAATAACGACTTTGATGTGGATGATATAGGGTTGGAAAGTAATGAGACCAATGAAGACCTGTTGGATGATCCAAACAACCAACAATTGACTAATGTGGAGATTGAAGAACTGAAGAAAAGTGGTATCAAAGGCCAAGAGATCATTGAGAAGGTTATAAATTCTCATGGTTCTTTCAATAAGAAAACAGCTCTTTCCCAGGCCAAATACCTCCTAAGGAAGCAGAAGAAGTTCCTACAACGGTTTACTCCTGAACCAATTGGAAGCAATGAGCTTCTGGACATTTACTCTGACAAAGAAAGCCATCGCATAATGAGAATCGGTGCTGCAGATCTTGGCCTGCTTCTCAGCTTGTTGAACGTTAAACCTGGATCTACCTATATGGTTGTGGATGACATCAAAGGCATACTGGTAGCAGGACTAATAGAACGCATGGGTGGGCAAGGAACTATTATTTTGGTGCATGGAAATGAACAGCATAATGTCGATGCTCTTAAATATATGAGCTTATCAGACAAATTCATCGACTCCATTGTCAAGCCTATTAATTGGTTGGATCTGTTACACCCCGATGAAGCTGATGATTTTGAGCCACGGCCGAGTGAAGAAATAGACCAAATGAAACCTTCACAAAAGAAACAATACCACAGACGCTATGCACGTTACGCGTCTAAAAAGGAGATTTATGATAAGCTGGCCGACAAGAGCGTCGAAGGGCTTTTAGTTGCATCCGAATTATACCTACCATCTGTTATCCCAAGGCTTGTTGATTTTCTCCAAGGATCGGCACCAATTGCTGTGTATAGTGAGTTCAAAGAGATGCTTGTTTCTACAAATGATCTATTGCTGAAAGATCTGCGGGTCATTGGCTCCAGTATAACTGAATCGCGTGTGAGAAGATATCAGACAATTCCCGGGAAAATGCATCCTCAAATGACTTCTCCGGCTATTGGCGGATATATATTATTCGGTGTTCGAACTATTCCGGCTGAAGGTGTAAATGCTGCAGGGAAACATACCAGACGAAAGAACAAGACTAATCCTGAAAGTGACCAGGATGAATCAATTGAAGAGCCTGAAGAAGCAGAATAAAATAGATTTTGTAGTTAAAGCATGCATGCATTAATATTCAGGCCTAGTTGATTCGATATGGATCAAAGCTGACAACAGTGGCTATTGCAATCACTGACTGTCCTGTCCTCCACTCAGAACAGTATAATGCTTACTTAATTTACCCAGCCAGTTGAACTTGCCCTTCGTGTCCCATACTGCCACTACCCTGGGCTTACCTGCTCCGTCAAAATGATACTTGGTTTCCCAGCCAAGATGCTTGGAATAGCCACGGATATAGTCTATGTGCTCCTGAGTTCCAACCTCACAAATTACGGCACTCGCACCTAAAGGTACGGCGAGATCGATCACTGCTTTATAGAACTCGTTGCCGCCTATAAGTGCAAGACGAGGCTCGTATTGACGCACGCTACGTTCACACTCAGTTTTGAAAGCACCCGGTGATATATATGGAGGATTACAAATGACCATATCGACCATTTTCTCAGGTGCTAGCGACTTTATTTTATCCACAGTCAAATCTTTGTCAAACAGGTCAGATTTCAACGAGCTTATTGTGTTGTGTCTGTCAGCTGTCTGTAGCTTCTCCTTGTTGTGCTCGATATTCTCTCGGAAACACTCAAGAGCTTGATCTGATATATCTACACCAATGAGAGAAGAGTTTGATAGCTTGCTGGCCAATGCTAATGGAATGCACCCCGATCCTGTGCAGAGATCAACTATGGTGAGATCCTTCATAGGCCGATGAGCCTTCATCAGAGTTATCAAATCACCGCACCACTCCTCTGTTTCCCATCGTGGAATAAGAACACCCCGTCTGCATAAGATGTCCAGCGAGATAAAAGGCTGACTGTTCAGCAGGTATTGTAATGGATACTTATGTGATCTCATCCAGCATGCTTTAGATAACAGTGGGTAGGAAGTGAACCGTTCTTTAAGCCAATTCAATTCCCGTCGTGCTTCATCCATATATCTTACTGCAGCAAGCGTATATGGTAATAAAGGACTCTCAGAGGCAGCTGCACGTACCAATTGAGGAGGAAGTCGCATAATTGGAGATTTGAGTGCTTGAGAGATGTGGTGATAGACAACGTTAACAGTGAGGGGAGGGTTTTTTCATAATATCCGCCAGTGCGTGATAGCTTATATAGGATTATAGATAATTATGCGACTGCAAATGACGGGCACTTAATATGAATCTAAGTTTGTCGATAATGAATAGATTCTGATACGCTTAAGGTATCACGTGAACGGCACGTGACTTCTAATCTTGGCCCGGCTATTTTTATTTGGAATAATAAGTCTTATTACCTTTAACATATGGAGCATTAATGTAATATACAACTATTTGGTTCTTTTAGAAGGCTCATCACAAGTCAACTTTCGTCGCATAATATGTTTGCCATTTTGGACTCATTACTAGGACTATTTCAAAGAACAAGCACGTCCACTACAGCAACCCCTCTTTCATGCCAAAATACCGAACTTATACATATATATAATCAATATCAAACATATCAATCTAGTAAATTACATAAACTCTCTATATTCCCAATAATTCATCCTTAAAGCGCCAAACCCCGGTGATCGTCGTTGTATCAATTGTAAAATGGTGCGGCTCGTGAAGGGGCCCTGCCCTGTACGGCAAATGTAGGCGGAATTACAAGCCCACGAGACGGAGAAAACACCGAAAAGCAACATAAAAGGCCCGGTGCATATATGTGATGAGAATGTGAATGCTAGGGAATGCCCAATTATTGATAAATGTTAGTTTAGCATATCAAACGATGGAATGCAAGGTGGTAGCCAAACAGACCACGAATGATTCGCTTAACCATTGAAAAGTCATTTGGAAAAAACTACCTCTTGGTTTTAACGAAAACACTCTGAAAATAGTAATAAAATTATACAAATCCAGTTACTTTCATCTAATACATGGATATTTTGTGTTTATTAAAACCCCGTCTTTCTTCTATTTTTCTAATAGCTTGTCCGGTTACTTTTAATGAGAGCCATTGTTTTTTTTGTTGCATTTATCTTGGTTTGTACTTCTCGTTTCCAACATCAAATTACCAAATTTTTGCTCTATAACAAACAGGTTCTGGTTGCAACTGCCAGGCTCTAAGCAGTAGAATCGTCTTATAGTACGCATTCAACAACCTATAGGAGAAACTTTTTTTAAAAGTATTTGTCAATATACTCAATTGCCGGCCGGGTTTTGGCATAGGGTGAAACCTCAAGCGACAAAACTCAAAGGCGTAAAGTCTTAGATTTAAAGCCGCGTCCTACAAGTTTTATAACTTTGCGGGAACTCTTCTCAGGCTGCTGTTAATCGTGATTTCAAGCTGGTTTTCTCATCTCCGTTTTATTCCTCATTGTGACTGCTGTGTGATTTTGGCAAACCTATCAGTTGCTTAAACTGCTCTAGTCTCTACTTGTTCATCTACTTGACTTTGATAATAATCGGTCTTATTGATAACATTTATTGATAAAGTTGCATGCAAAAATGACCATACCTGAGAGATTAGCTGTTAAGTCGGTATCTAGTGACAGTCTCAATGGCAAGTCGCACGACTCGACTCATCACGAAGCCGAACACCTTTCCAAAGGCGTCGAACAGAATCCAAATAACGGCGGCATTGATCCTCCACTAAAGCATACCATCGATGGAATGAACCTTTCTTATAATGACAGTGTTGCTTCCGATGCTGGTGGCCCCTTGCCCATCAGCCAATCGGATAAGACATTATCAAACCCCGCAAATGCTCATGGAAATGACGCTTTTACAAGCAGGCCTACAAATGATCATCATTCTGTATCTAAGGACACCGTTCCAAAAAGCCATGCGCATGGCCAACCAGGTCAATTCCCTATTGACCCCGAGCTCGGTCAAAACAGATTTTTACTTGAATCTGGTCGATCTCGACCTGGTACAGGTAGTCCTGCTAATGGTCAAACTGATATCATATCTTCTGATAAGAGTAATGTACAATACCCGCAACAGCCCGCTCAGATGGGTCACGATGGCTCGACATCATCGTTCCCGGCCTCGTTGGGCTATAATTCAGCAACCAACCAGCTCAACTCACCATCCAACTATCACCATCGTGATTCTGGCAGTGCCGTTGATGTGAGTCTGACTTCAAATCGTTCTAATAGCGATTTACCTGCTCGTGATATAAGTATGATATCTGCAGATGGCTTCATAGATGGAAGCTTTGCGACAACCAAGCCACCAAACTATTCTGCCCAAGACGATAGCAGTATTCTGATGTCCAACAAAGATTTTTCCAATCTATCATCGACATCCTCAGCCTCCGGCATTGGAAAAAAGCGTAAAGCTGGTAGCTTGACTGATTTCAGCCCAGAAGATTTGGAAAAACCTTTAGAAGAGCTGGCGGATCAAGTGAGAGAAAAGGAATCAGGTAACGTTTCCTCGTCTGTTTCAGAGAGAAATAAGCAGCTGTTTGGCTTTGCCTGGCTTCAAAAGTATTGCCAGCTTTCGCCAGATGCCAACGTTCCCAGGAATCGAATATTCGCTCGTTATGTATCTATGACTGCTGCGCATAATCTCCGGCCTTTGAATCCAGCCTCATTTGGAAAACTGGTAAAGACAAGATTCCCTCAGATAAAGACGCGTCGTCTTGGTATCCGCGGCCAAAGCAAGTACCATTACTGTGGTGTCAAGTTGGTAGATGAGCTTGATCAGATGAGTGGAGATACTCCAGCAAGCACCCCTGGGCGGTACACTGGTGATGCTTCAGATTCATTTGCGTCTATCAAGAGCGATCGTGGCTCAAATAAGGCCGAATACGGGATTTCAACACAAGGGTACACCCCTAATCGAGATACCTCACTGGGCGCCGTAGCTTCAGCAAATGCTGTGCCCTCCGATGTGTCAAACGTACTTGAAACTCCTTCTAGTGGATCTCGTTTAGAATTTACCAGTGATCTTAGTCTTTTTGATGGCATTAATGTTCCAATCAGTAGCAGTGGGGCTGACTTCATTATTCCGCCTATCGACGACTACTTGCCTGAAGATTACGAAGTGAATCCTGATGATGTTGCAACTTTAAGTGCACTGTATAAGAGTCATTGCCAATCTCTCATGGAATATTTGCGTTTTATGCAATTCGGGAAACTCTTTAAGACCATTCAGTCGTTTGTTGGCGGATTGACTATTCCAGTCCAACGCTTACTTGCACAAAGATCCATCGCTGTGTGGGTAAGTCGTGTTGATTGGACCCTATACAAGGAAATGGTGCATCTTCTCAATCGATTAATATTTGATGAAATGCCGCCAAAGGTTACACAACAGTTGCGTACTCTTGTACAAACGTTGCCATCCAGGATAAAGGAGGCTCTTATCAGTCATAATATGCCGCAATATTTAATTGACAGCAAGTATTCATCAGCTCAGGCTTTTGTATCCGTGCTGGACCGCATGCTTAGAGCAAATGATGCAAGTACTCACGCTGGGCGAATATTAACCAATGCTGAAGAGTTGGAAAAAATGAAGAAAGATTGGATCAATTATGTCAACGGCCGATCAATTGCAGAGCGTGAAGTTCCGTGTGAGGCTGAGCGTGTTACGAAGATATTAAACGAGGAAATACCTGGTTTATTGGCAATTGCGCCAGTAAGACGGTCATCAGATGGACGAGAAGTGACACCGCTGCAACCAACAAACGAAAATTCCAATGGTAGTGATAGAAGAGCTGGTTCGCTGGTCGAAACGGATTTTATTCATTTTAAAGGTGACGATGAGGAGAACAGTTCAAAGAATATGATTAATGACAAGTTCAATGGCAGCTCTGGTGATAAAAGAATCAAATTCCCTGGCGATGCAATGTCAATGAGACAACTAGACATGGCAGGATATGAATATCCCACTGAACTATTACGCTGGGCCGAGTACCTAGCGGCACTGCCTGCCACGTTCAACACTGTCCCTGCTAGGGTGTTTCTATTATGTGTCAGTACTGTTCTAACTTGTGCTCTTCGAGATATCAGTGTCAACGGTGGCGAAGGCTTTGGCGCTTGGTGGGTAGTACGTATGTGGATAGATGAATGGCTAGGCTGGAGAGCCGAAATGGGCGGATTTTTGGCCAGAGCCGATGAAGGTCTTGTTTTGGATGCTGGAGAGGACAGGGTCAAAGGAAATGTTGATTTATTCGTTAATGGCGCAGATATGCTCAGGTTTAGGTTGGCATTTCCGCATCAACGGGCAGATTCTCGTGAACTCTCTGAAGAAAAAGAGCATAATGATGTATAAAAGCTTTGATCAGGGGTTTGATGTTGATTTTGTCGAAATGTAACGAACAAGAATTATGAAGATGAAGATAGTTTGGTAACAGCCAATGAAAGTATTTATTACCACACAACATTTTACATTATGCTGATAAATTCGTGCCCATTATTGTGCCATGAGAAGTTATGCCAGGACATGTGCGACAGGAAGGTCCTGCAACTGCCATCGCCAGTCGACTAATTTTGACTTCAAAGCCCTTTACTTTGTCAGCGGCCACTGGGTTGAGATGCATCAGACAGATGCTTCCGAGAATATGAGAGGCAAGCGTGAAACTGCGCTTTCCTATACTGGAATTACGGGCCTCAAAAAGTCAGTAATGGCTATTGCAGGAACAATGGCACCAAATGTCAAATACTTGTATAGAAAAGAAACAGTTGTTACTTTTTGATGCAGTCTTAACGAAGTTTCAGTATCCTCGGTTATCAGTAGTTTGCCCAGTTAAGCACCCTGACTATTTACGGCTAACTCCATGATTAATTGTGTAGCCAAATTTAAAAACGGATAGGCCGAAAACGAGTCAAATTCTGCTGAAGTACCATGCTTTTTGACAGCGCCTGGCTCACTTGCCTGCCAGCCATCAAATTTAAAATCAACAAGATAGTTATTTAGCTCTAACTGATAGAGTTGAATTCTCATTTTTAGCAACTCGTACTTTTCATCCTCCTGCATAGGCTCATCTTGCTCATCAGCTGTATTTGCTTCGTTCTGAGATGGCAGCGCGCATTTCCATCGTACGTGAATTGTCCACAGACTTTCGTCCAGAGGTTTGGCCCATTCCGCACCAAGAAGCTTCAAAGCTCTGTAAATTTCACACATAACATCAAGAGGATATGATCGCGATCTAATACCAAAATGCCATCTGTTCTTGGATTTCCTATTGGATACCGGATTAAGCTTCTTTGAAGAAGTGTCGATACCAAGCGCTGCCATATTTGCACGATGGTAGGGAGATAGCGAAGACGGTAGTACAGCAATAGTATTATTGGGGGTAGACAGATTGGGGTCTTGAATATTAGGCAGCGAAGGATATCGAAACTTGCCAAAAGTCAGAGTTGGCGGGTTACCACGGCCATAAGTCTGAGGACCTGATTGAGTCTGTGGGGTTACCGACGGTGACTTTTGATCATTGTGCCCCTGTTTTGTTTCGGTATCAACAGCCTCGTTCATATATCGATCAATATCATCCTTCTTATAGTGAGAATCACCTGAAGTAGATAGATCATGATTATCCTTTATTAATTCATAGGCCTCGCGGATCTCGGTATTGCCTTGCTCTGCAGGCTGACGCAATGCATCATATACATCTTCCTTATCATAACCCATAGTACGACCCAGAGTCTTGACAATGCCATCGTCAACCTCATTAAAAGAAGCAGCAGTGACATTTTGAGCACTGTCTCCAACTTGTTTGTCGCGCATCTCTGGCGGCAATAAATATTGATCGATATCGGTCCTAAACCAAGGATCCTCCATGATCTCATGCACAGTGATACGATGCAAAGGATTTACGACAAGCATTCTCTTCAACAGATTTCTTGCACCGGGAGAAAAGTATTCAGGAATAGAATAAACACCTTCTGAGATTTTCTTAAATAAAGCAGGAATGAACTCGTCATCAAAAGGAAGACGACCTGACAGCATGACGTAGAGAACAACACCGCAAGACCATACATCAACTTCAGGACCGGCATAAAGCTTGCCAGAAATGACTTCAGGAGCAGCGTAATTTGGAGATCCACACGATGTTTTCAAGAAATTGCCATCGGTCATAATGTTAGATAAGCCAAAGTCGGCGATTTTGACATTGAGGTTATCGTCGAGTAGAAGGTTCTCGGGTTTAAGATCACGATGAACAATTTTATGACGATGACAATAATCGACTGCCGATATCATCTGCTGGAAAAAGCGTCTAGCCTCTTTCTCAGGTAATCGGACATGTTGAACAATATAATCAAACAGTTCGTTTGGAGCAAATTCAATGACCATTATGATCTCCTCTTTGGACTTGATAACATCGTAAAGCTTGACAATATGAGGATGACGAAGAAGACGTAAATAAGAGATTTCTCGCTCAATCCGGCCTTGCATATCAGATTTGGCCAGAGTATCTCGATTGATTATTTTGAGAGCAACCTTTTGATTGGTGGCTAGATGATAGGCGACTAGAGGTTAGTATGACATAGAGAGAGCTAACAAACAGATATATATCTTGAAATATCCGATATTTATACCAGAACAGCCAGATTTTATATCGTGGCAGATCCGATTTACCCCATAAACCATCAATGCAATATAATACTCACGTTTGACTTTGCCGAAGGATCCTTCACCTAGCGTCTTGATGATTTGATATCGGCCAATTCGGCCACTATGGGATTCCGATACCGAAGGCATTACCTGAGACATACGATCTTTAAAATGAGACATGATGAACTTCCTGAGATTATGCGTTTGTTTCTTGTGTTGTTCGGGTGTTGTGGAAGTTGTTATGTTATGATGGTGCTGCTGAGTTACCCAAGGTTTTGGGTTACTGGGCAGTAAGGCAATGGAAGAAACGCAATGTACAATGGATGAATAATGTATGATAAACTTGATGGGAAAGAGTGTTGGGAAATGGCAAATCAGTTCAACTATTTCATCAACTAAATAAATGTCTTTGTTGTTGTTTTTTATGCTGATAGTTTTGATTGTTCTTCGTTTGATTCTGTGGAGGAAGGCCAAGATTACCCGGCTTCGTGCCTTATGCAGCTCATTTCCCGTATTCAGGCCATCAGTTGCACAAGGAGATGCAAGACTGTAAATATTTATAAGAGTAGGAAATGACATTTATCATAGTATAGTGTTCGATATAAGTTCAGTATTTCATAAAGCAACCGACAACAAGTTGGTTTATAATCTGAATACATTGTTTGCTCTTGTAGCTCAAAAAATGCCTACTGTCAGCAAGTGTCGACAACATCTCAGTAAAAACACTGCAAATTTGCGAATATTCTTATCAACTACTAGCAGAATTCAGAACTGTCACATAGAGCCCAAAACAGCCAGGAACCTTTTGACTATTGTCCGCAGTGAAACTTAGGGAAAACTCCATCCCGCCGCAAGTGGCCATCTAGCTCCGCCGCACCGAAATTTTTTGGTGATTAAGAGCCATAGCCATTTTAAATACACGACAAGGTCAGCCATTACTTCTTCTTGAGCTCTTTAGCTATTTCTCTGTCAGCATGTAGATATATACTAGTTACTTGTTCAAGAAACAGGGGTATGGACTGCCGAGTTAATCGAATACCATGTTGGTCGTACTACTGCCAAACAAGCAGAGCTAACACTAGTTCATAGTGTGGGATAGCTTGATATTAACTTATAGTTGGACTAATGAAGATTGAACAATTGGGGATACAATAGTATTATACTATAGAGAAACTCCCCTCTAAGGACAGTCAATCGGATCCGGCTGTTGGCTAGACCAAGAAACTTACAAAGGTCAACGCCAACTTTAATGATATATTGAAAATACAACTCTATAAAAGTGTTAAAAGTGTTCCATAGAATGAAAATAAAATAATATTGCTATAATGCCAAAAATGTAGAAAGAGAAGTTATGTTGGACGATTTGGTGGTCACGTGGTGTTTCGCAGTCACACAATTACAACCCTGCCCTAAATGCCCAATTGACAACCCACTCATCTTTTTCAAAGCTTGCAACAATCTCTCTTTTTCATCTCACCATCACAACATAATGGTAGCCAAAACCACTGTTCCAGCACACACCGATGTGTTTCCTCCTGAGACTTTGTTGAAGAAGAGAAAGAACGCAACCGAGCTTGCTCAAAAGAAGAAGGCTGAAGCAGAGGCTAAGAAGGCTTCTCAGAAGGAGAAGAGACAGGTGATCTTCAAGCGAGCTGAGAAGTATGTCAAGGAATACCGAGACGGTGAACGAGAGCAGATCCGTTTGCGACGATTGGCCAAGGCTGAAGGTAACTTGTACATTCCTGCTGAACACAAGCTTGTGTTTGCTATTAGAATTAAGGGTATTAGCAGCATTTCTCCTAAGGTTCGAAAGGCTTTGCAATTGTTGCGATTGCACCAAATCAACAATGGTGTCTTTGTCAAATTGACCAAGGCTACTGCTGAGATTTTGCGAATCGTTGAGCCTTATGTTGCTTATGGATATCCTAATCTTTCTTCTGTCCGTCAACTCATTTACAAGCGAGGATACGGTAAGATCAACAAGCAGAGAATTGCCTTGTCTGACAATGCCATCATTGAAAACTCCCTTGGTCAGTACGGCATCATCTGTGTTGAGGATCTTATTCATGAAATTTACACTGTTGGTCCTCATTTCAAGCAAGCCTCCAACTTTTTGTGGCCCTTCAAGCTGTCCAATCCTTCTGGTGGATGGGGCGTTCCTCGAAAGTTCAAGCATTTTATTGAGGGTGGTTCTTTGGGCAACCGAGAGGAATACATTAATCAATTGATTAAGGCTCAGAATTAAAATTCCGAGTAAAAGAAAAAATATAAAACAAGGTGTATGTATTAACCCTCGTATTGATGATGGATATAACATCTGAATAATGAATATAAAACTGTTCAAGGATAGTTAATTTAAATCTGGTATTGATATTATCCGTTGATTTCACTGCATAGTTTGGGGTTAATCAAAAAAACATTAGACAATATCGTGTCCATCCACTTGCAAGCTCTCTGCTATTGCTCGTAAATTTTTTTTTTCACGTATCAAATTTTGTTCGTACGGCTGACTTTCATTAAGCCGAGGATGTTGCGGGGACAATCTCTCTACCTTGAATATATCAATCAACCATGGCACCATTGGTAGCATTTCCAAGTAAAGAGAGACGTCTGATTACAGTCGAAGATAGAGACAGTTACTATGCCATTATATTTAACTTTGCTCCAGACAACCGCCAGACTCCTGAGTCTCTAAGAGCTTATTTGGACGCTCTGGTATATCTGCGTACCGAACAGATTTCGTATCCTAAGCCAGTAGTGACGACTTCGGCTATACCTAAGTTTTTCAGCAATGGATTGGATTTAGAAGTGGCATTGTCTACTGATTATTTCTTTGACGATGTTCTGTTTCCCGTGTACCGAGCTTTATTACAGTTCCCCTGGCCTACTATTGCTCTTGTTAACGGCCATGCTTTCGCCGGTGGGTTTTTATTGGCTGCATATCATGATTTCCGTGTCATGAATCCCCAAAGGGGTTATCTTTGCATGAATGAGTTGGAATTCGGTGCTAACTTGCCCGATCCCATGTTGAGCATATTCCGGGCCAAATTCGGAGGTGCCCGTTGCCAAGAAATCTGCACAACTGCCAGACGATATTCCGGCAAAGATGCCTTTCAGCTTGGACTTGTCGATGCTTTGGGGGGCATTGAAGAAACTGAACAACTTGTTGCTAAGGTATCTGGTCTGGCAACCAAACCGACCTATGGAGCTATAAGGCAGCAAACATATAAAGATGTCATACGTGATACATATTCTCATGTTGCCAATATTTCTGTGGTTGAGGTCAGAGAGCATGAAGAAGCTTTGTATTACGAGCAAGAATCTAAAGCGCTCTCTGCGAAATTGGAAAAGGCTAAACTCTGAGATATTCAAAATATTACTGTTATTAGTTTTGATTAGCTAACGTTATGTTGTTAAAAAGAATAAATAGATATATAGGAATCCGTGTTTCCGTATGCTACTGCTGGCGAAAGTCTCATGGCACTTGGCTAACGGTCATTCCATGTGGCGGAGGAGATTGACTCTGATGGGCAATTATTTCATCTAAAGCCCTTGTAAGCTTCAGAAGAGTCGTTTTATCACCATGGTTGCCAACAAGTTCTGGTACTGCAAAAGGCGATCCTTCTCTGGGTACATCTGGCTGTGCATCGGCAACTGGGGAAATAGCCCGGGACGAGCGAGATGATGCCAAGGAGCCTCGCCATCCGTGGAGTCGTCGAAGATATTGACTTGCTTCTGCCGGGTTCATTACCCCTTCAATATGTTCAATGGCCTGAGTCATGTCTTCCTCAGTCACAGGAGTAATGTCAACAGCACAATTTTCTTCTTCAGATAACAGTGCATCTTCTCCACGTTTGGTCACCCAGTCATGTTCTCTAATCTGTCTCATGGTAGCACGCTTTTGAGGATCTTTCTCTAGCATTGCTAAAAGCAAATCTTTAAGATCGTCCGAGGCATATTGCGGAAAGCTCACATCATCATTCAATATCTTTTCAAATAAATCACTCATGTCCGTTGCTGCAAATGGCAATACGCCAAATAGAATATAGTATAGTACAATGCCAAGAGACCAGATATCAGCAGCTCTGCCAGAGATCGTTTTGGATCCAGACTGAATAGACTCAGTCGTTGTTGTACTCCTAGGTCCCCTAGCTTTTCGTTCCACCATCAAACGAACAAGTTCTGGTGCCATATAGGCTGGAGAGCCCACATGATTAGTCAAATTAAGATCATTTGCCTCGGCCTGATCAAAAAACTCAGAAACACCAAAATCGGCTATCTTGACCACATCCTCCTCGCTCACCAGGACATTTTCCGCCTTAATATCTCTATGTATGATGCCCTGGGAATGTAAGTACTCGACGCCTAGTATCATATCCCGGAAGTACAATCTAAATTCGTCCTCCGTATAAATAGGGCTCGTTAAAAGCAGAGGCTTGGACTCAGTAGTTGCAAGCACGCCCTTACTGCACCATTCTATAATCATATAGAGATTATCTCCATATGCATCATCTAATACTTCCACCAGGTTGACGATATTTGGATGGTCCAGTTTTTTCATTATTGCGACCTCATGTCTTATCAAGTCTATAGCACTTGAATTTTGTCTCCATTCTAATTCAAAGTCACTGGCATTTTTGCCTCGGCCTCTCATAAGTTTACGTTTATGAATAAACTCAGTTCGCTTCTTCTTCTGTAACTGCGATTTGGAGAACTTTTTTATGGCGTATTTTGTATCGCTGGTACGGTCAATACAGAGTTGTACTGACGATAAAGATCCCGTACCTATAGTCTCCAATAGCTCGTATTGATTAATAAACACTCTTCCCGATGTAGACTCTCTATGAAGATTTGCATTCAGTGTTTCCTTAATTTCTCTAGGTACATTATTAGCCAACCGAAAATGTTGTCTAGTTGGCGAAAGTGTAGAAATTGTCGGTAAAGAGTAATATCTCACCATGGCTGGTCGTGTTGGAGGAGCAGGACCAGGTGACGGCACAACAATAGCAGGAGGTTCCGATCGTTCAGAAGTATTCGGAATAATTTGTTCTGAATGCTTAGGCAAAGATGAGGCAAGTGTATGCGATTTTTGTGGTATCGGAGAGACTCCGCTTTGCTGGCCTGGCGATGAAACTGATGATTCACTTCCAATGGAATTCAAGCTACTATTATCATACGGCCTAGTACCATCGGTCGACGCTCGTGATAATATGGGCCTTGACATAGGTGGCGAAAGACAATCATCACGAGGGCCGGTTTTGGAATCAGAAAAGTCCTCCGTTGGCGTTCCGTCGCTCTGGGGGAAATCCACCTGAGAGAGCTTGGACGGAACATTTATAGGATGGGCCTTGATGGAACCCATTTTGAATTAAATCCGGCCAGTCAAATGATGAACACTTTAATGAAACAGCTAAGTTGAAAATGAGGTATAAGTGGCTGGCGTGTTGCGAAGATTGTCAGAAAGGAAAAATTCGATAAGAAACGGTTTCTTTCCGCCCCAAAATACCGTTTCTAGAAAACAGTCCCGTCCTGACTAGCAAAAACCAAAAGAAAAAGAAATATCTGGCCCAAGCAATTCAGTGGATATTTTAAATGTCCCAATCGGAATTTGTACCGTTGAACAGTTTTGAAACAGGAAATCAATGAGTTTGTTGGATTTTTGCGGGGCACAAAAACACGAAAAGATGATCAAATTTTGTGTCAAGTTCAAGATGCAATTTTTAGCACCAACAAATGTTGACAATTAGCGGCCCGAATACCGGCCGAGAAAAAATGGGGGCAAAGAACTTGAGGATTATAACGATATATATAGCTTGTAGATTGGTGTGAAATTTATTATTTTTTACCAGTGGAATTGGACTTCTTATAGCATGAAGACATGTTCCCCACTCACTCGGCTGCTTGTCTCATCCAGAAATGACCGGAATTTAAAAGTTTGGGGGATGAACTTCCCAAAATGGATTCGGATCAGAACGGTCTGGATCATTAGGAACATTGATGATTAGTAATATGGTTTATAGAAAGAAATAGGAATAAAACTTTTATATAGATATATACATATACAAAGAAGAATGGCTTTTAAATTCATTTGAAGGTTTTGAGTCTTTTTTAATTATTATTTAGTTGAATGTCAATGTGGTTTTAGGATTTCTCGATTGCTCGCAGCATTTCCCATTTAGCAACAAAATACTATAAGGGCCGTCCCAATGTAGCAAGTCCACTCAATTCATGTAGTCAAAAAAAAAAAACCTCTTTACTTTTTACATCTGCTAAGACCCCTGTAATTGCTTGTTTAGATCTTACTTGAAATAAATTGCTATTACTCTTTGCATGTTTGTGTGTTTTTTTCAAGATTGCTTTTATTACTGTTTGCTTTTAAGCTTTTTGTCCTACATAGAGTTATAATCTTGTCATATATCTTACATAACTAAATGATGATAACTGAATTAAAAAGGAACGTCAATATAAATATACGCAACTAACAGTCCAGCCATTATTGGTCTATTGGCTCTACAAGAAGAAGGCTGCAAGACCAAGTCCGAGAGCAACAATTGCTGAGCCAGCTTGAACAGCATTAGCTCCGCTTTTAGATGATGACGATGAAGCACCAGCACTTCCAGACGATGATCCTGATGATGATCCTGATGATCCACTAGATCCAGCTGATCCAGTAGCTCCAGCACTACCGCTAGCACTGCCACTGGCACCACCCTTACCACCGCCAACGCCTCCAGCACCACCGCTGGTAGAGTTACCACCGCTTGTAGAGTTTCCGCCGCCAACTGTAGAGTTTCCACCGCCGATTGTAGAGTTTCCAGTGACACCACCAACAGCACCAGATGTGGTGGCAGTGGAGTTTGAGGCACCTGCAGCACCTGAGGTTGTAGCATTGCCAGAGGTTGAATTTCCTCCACCAGAGACAAGAGGCAGAGAAGTGTTAGCAGCAGCTACAGCAGCAGCCGACGACGTAGCAGTTTCGGAGCCATTATTAACGATTCGGAACTCAGGAGTATAGTTGATCTGGCCAGAATCACTCGATTCGACAATTTGAATGGCATAGCTGCCGGTGGAAAGACTGGTAGGAACAATCCAGTTAACAGCACCGTCATTAGTAACATCGTTTGCAATAGTAAGAACAGTCTTCAAGTCGGTAGACGAACCATTTCGCAAAAGCAGGTTAACAGAATCACCTCCGTCGGTATTATTCCATCGAAGAGTAAAAGGCTGCCCAGCATAAAGAGTATCAGAACTGGTTGGGGCAGTAAAGGAGTTGACAGCAGCTTGAGCAGCAGCAGCTGACAAGATTGTGAGAGTGGCAACAGTATAAGATTTCATATTAAATTTTTTTGGATCTTGATAGTTTTAAAGCAAGATTATTAAGTGATGATGACAAGAAGAGTATTTGGATCGGTGCCTGATTGCTACCTATTTATATAGCCTTGTATTTATTTATATACATCTTGTTCGAGACAAAATTACCGTTTTGGGAAACACAAAGTCCTTTGGAAGAAAACCAAAACGGACACATGGAAAACTGCATACCCTATTGATCAAAGAGCCAAACTTAATTCCATATTTAGCAAATAAATACAAACAGATGTGTAGAAAATCACGCAATATACAAACAAAATGACTTGAAAATGATTTTTTGGTTTGGTGTGTTTTGATATTCCAGGCCCTGTAAAAAAGCCAGATGCCCCGTAGTCACTGCCTGATTCGTCTTAAATTGGTCTTCGCACCTAAGTCCACGATTTTGGTGCATACTGCGGCAAATGTGGTCTGAAACAAGAGAAACAAAGCCCCACCATCATTGTTGTTGCAAACGTGAAAAAAAATAAAAAAATAAAAAGTAGCAAGGATATTTAACAATGTATGCAAACCAGTATTAAAATAGTCTTGAGTCATAAAATATTCTCAACTTGTATAGGAAATGCAAAATGATGTGTGAATAATTATTAGTCTGACATTGACAAGAAAAATTAGACATCATTCAAAACAACACTAATGGCTCCTTTATGATGCCCATTGTATTGTCTTATTATAGAACCACTCTCTAGCTCCCACAGCCGAACGTAGTGATCAGAACTGGCAGTTACCAAATATGCACTGTCTGCGGAAAACGCGCAATCCCACACCCACCTTTGATGGTCATTCAGTTCCGTTTCTAGTGAAAACCCCTTTTCTACCGACCATATTCGAGCAGTATGATCTGCTGAGCACGTCGCCAAGTGCCTAACATCCGGTGAAAGTAAAACTTTGGTAATGTACGTAGAGTGGCTTGTAAACTTAGTAACAGGAACCAAAGACGTCTCATCTTTAAAGTTTCTCATTTTCCACACATAGCAATCGCCTGTTTTATTTCCTGCCACAAGTAATGTTCCATCACTAGCCACTGAAACACTGGTGACGGCTGTGCCCTCTTCTGGAATTAACCGATGGGTGCATCCGTTTTCGCCCAAATCCCATACTCTGATATTTCCATCGTCATCACATGCAATAAGCTCTCCCTGATTGGGATGAATAACCACGTCATTCACTGGGAATCCATGGCGATATTCTCGCTGGACTGAAGGAACTCGGATATCCCATACCCTAACAATTCCATCCTCGGAGCTTGTAGTGAGCCATTTTCCATCGGCTTGAATGGCCACTGCAGTAACATTGGCACCATGGCCATCAAATATAGCAGTTGGACTTGGATTCTGTGACCTTATATCATACATTCGTACAGACCGTGAAGAAGCACACGCCAAGTATTTCTTATCGGGGGTGATTGCCATTCGATTGACCTGACCATCACCGCTACTGATAGTTCTGGCACAGATCCCACTAAGAGCTTCCCAGAACTTAATTGTCAGATCATAGCCTGAGCTTGCGAGTATCACCGACATGTCTGACTCGTCGGCGAGTCCCGGGGATGCCATGTTTTCAGAGATGTCAAATTGCACTTCTAGTTAAGAGAGTTTGAATTTTGCAGGCATGGAGTTTTGAGGGAGGGAGAATCTTGCCGTTGCCATGCCAACACCCATCCCAAATTCTCGAACTTTCCCGTACCTTCTCAACTTAAATGGGTCTCATACATATATATATATATATATTATTGCCTTTGTTAAATTCAACGTTAGAACAATTGGAGGTTTGTACCAAAAATACTTAGCCATACATAAGGATAATTATTCAATTGGTTTATATTTATAATGGTCAAAGAAACAAAGCTTTATGATATACTCGGCGTTAAGTCCGATGCTTCTGATGCTGAGATCAAGAAGGGCTATAGAAAGGCTGCTTTAAAGTACCATCCTGATAAGCCTACAGGAGATACAGAAAAGTTTAAAGAGATATCGGAAGCTTTTGATATATTATCTAATTCCGATAAAAGGCAAATATACGATTCTTATGGCTTGGAGGCTGCTAGGCATGGTGGTGTGATGCCTGAGCCTGATACTGGTGGGGGTGCTCCAGGCGGAGGAGGATTCCCTGGCGGCCAATTCCCCGGTGGTCAATTCCCTGGTGGTGGTTTCCAGTTTGGTGGAATGCCTGGTGGTACTCCTGGAGGAACAAGAACTTTCCATTTCTCCTCGGGTGCTCCTGGTGGTGGTGGTCCTGGAGGTGCTGGATATACTCCGTTCTCCTCGGGTGACGCCTTTAACATCTTTAGACATTTTACTGAGTCAGGAGGAATGGACGATGAAGACGATGATATCTTCTCTATGCTAGGCGGTGGTGGCCGTGGTGGTAGAAGTCGTGGCCCTAGCTCAGGATTCCCTGGTGGATTTCCAAACGGAGGATCGCATTCCCCCCCTCCTCATAAGCAATCAGTCACGCTGAAATTGCCTGTCAGTCTTGAAGATCTTACTACAGGTGCTACCAAGAAGATGAAGATCAAACGAAGAGGTCCCACAGGTGTACAGGAAGAAAAGATAGTCAATGTGCAGATCAAACCTGGTTGGAAAGCTGGGACAAAAATCACATATCCAAATGAAGGTGATAGTCTTCCTGATGGGTCTGCCCAAGACGTTGTGTTTGTGATTGAAGAAAAGTCCAATGCAAGATTCACTAGGGATGGAAATGATTTGCACATGACTTTACGTCTGTCACTGAAAGAAGCCCTTTGTGGATTTTCCAAAATCATCGAAACCATTGATGGAAAGAAACTGAAAATAGAATACTCTAGGCCAATCTCACCGGGGCATGACATCCGTTATCCTGGTCATGGTATGCCGATTTCCAAAAGCCCTAAAGATAGAGGTGCTTTGGTTATAACAACAAAGGTTGATTTCCCGTCTCAGTTAACTCCGGCTCAAAAGAAAGCGATAGAGGATAATTTTTAATGCAATAATATCGCGAGGAGCCTCTTTTACTAGCTCAGTTTTCTCATTGTCACGTATTTATATAGATAGCATGGTAGCAGATCAAATGCCAATTTTTTTCCATAATTAATCATTAGTTATATTTTCTGAGATTATCTCGAGTTATACACTATTCATTCTTCCTTTTTAGCCTTCTTCTTCTTTTTCTCCTTAACTTCCTCCTCCTCTGACGATTTTCGCTTCTTGTCCTTTTTTGACTTTTTCTCCTTCTTTTCTTTCTTGTCGCTATCTTCCTTTTCAACTTCGTTGCTAGATTCTGGTTTAGATTCTGACTTCTTAGGCTCAGAAGACTCAGAAGATTCAGCAACAGGTTCTGTAGTTATCTTGGTGGAAACTGCAACCAACGAAGGTTGATCGTCTCGCTGTAGATCCACATAAGTTGATTTCCATGTTTCTGGCGTACTCTCGTTGACCCTTCCATACTTATCAAGTTTACCGTTAGCCTTCAGCTTCTTCTTCTGTTGAGCAACAGGGCCCAAGCCCCATCGCCTTGGATAAGTATCTCGTTCCATAATGCAACGTTTGATTTTAGCTACCACACCATGATCACAACTAGAAAGATCCACAGTCGACATTTGTGCAATTCCCAGAGCAATGGCTTCACCCTTGGTAGTCATGAGAACAACCTCGTCATTGAGCTCGACTCCAGCTTCATACCTTAGCAATCCAGGAATCATTAGTTTGGCTCCATAGCATACAGAATTGACTGCCGAGTCCTTGACAACAATTCTCTTGTATCCAATTAGTAGCGATTCCAGAGGGCGTATGCATCGTCTAAGATAACTCTCATCTTTGGAATTTTCGTACAACCACTGAGCATCCAACAGATCATGCAGTGTAACCATATCATCATTTTCACTTAAAGCTCCTGAACGTACACGTCTCAATTCTTGCATATGACCGCCGACTCCAAGGAGCATACCTAAATGGACACAGAGAGTTCTCATATAAGTTCCAGCTTCACACGAAGCCCAAAACACACCCAAATGTCTGTCATTATCGAATTCGAGCAATTTAGACTCATATATGGTTCGCACTCGCAATTGTCTCTTTACAGCAGAAATCAAAGGAGGACGTTGAAATAAAGCTCCAGTCAGAGTCTCAATAGACCTAGCCAGATCCTTCTCGTCTTTTAACGCATCATGCAATCGAACTATGCAAACATATTCCTTTCCAGCACCTTGCTGACTTTTCACCAATCGAGTGGCTCGATCAATGCATACAATTAAGCATCCGGTTACCTTGGGGTCCAAAGTTCCAGAATGGCCCGTCTTTTCAACCTTGAGAATCCGTTTGATCCACGCCACAACCTCATGAGAACTTGGATTACTAGGTTTGTCTAAATTGATTACACCTGAAGAGACATAGCTCTGTAAATCTCGTTTTAACGGCGAGCAACCTTGGGGTATTGGTGTATAATGGCCCGATCGAATAAGAAGCTTGTCAAAATTTTTCAACAATAATGGCCAAGTACTGGTATCATTAGAAGCCCCTTTACTCTCCGGAGTAATCATATAGTCAGTCGACTCTTGCATAGAAACGTCACCACTCATGATAGATTGAATGGTTATTGATGAGAATCTACTGATAAAAACCAAGAAAATTTGACGGGAAAAAACAAAAATTTCAGACGTCACGTGTCAGGTGCCGGGTAACAAATACTGACTTATGTACGAAGAATACTAATACTGAAACCAATTAAAAGTATAACTAATTAATATTTAATATGAAATTGCTATTAATCAAACAGTCATCAAACATTACATGCATATTTATGTCGCCAGTCCTATTGTCTGGGATATCTTGTTTACAAGTGCTCGTTTCATAAACTGTTCTCGAGCCATGGCTCTCGTATGTTTCAAATAAAGGCTCAATTCAATTGAATCTTGATCCAAAGCTTTGTCCAGTGCATGATAGGCATCCTCGATGGCCTTATCTGAGGATACTAAGCTGTATAATTGATTGTAAACTACTGTTTCAGCAAATAGCAGTTCATCTATGTTGGGTGCTGTTGTAACTGATGCTTCTTCAATAGACCGTTTAGCAGCCTCGATTCGATCACGTAGGATCCGTTCGTTGCTTGCACAATCTTTCTCCAGTGCTTCTGCAGTGTTCATTTCACGATCAATTGTCTTTTCAATCCAGTCCAAAGCGTCCGATGTTTGTTTCAATGCATTATAATCCATATCCAATGCTGGTTTGATCTTCTCATTCAGCATGCCTTGTAATGTAATATGAAGATTCTCCAGAGCCCGAGCCTTTTCTGGATTCGGTGGTTTGACTGGTGAATCTCCATTGATTTTGAATTCACGTGTACTGTCACTATCCAATATATTTGGAGGTGTCCTAGAACGATGAGAAGCAGCAGGACTGCCAGTCTGGCTTGCAGATCTTTGATGCTGCCAGAGCATAGGTGGCACTTGTTTATGAGGGGTGACTTCAGTCCCATATGTCTCGTATTGCCTAGGACCAGAGTTGGAATATTTAGGAAGTGTAGGTTTTGGAGGTATAGCAGGAGGCGTATCAGATGGCGACTGAACAGGACCATCTGATGCAACAGCCGGCCTCACTGCTTCAGGCCGATATGTAGAAACTGAGCTGGTAGTAGTAGTCTCAGATCTATAGCTAGATATAGGAGTAAGAGCATGTTCTGGTCCATAAGATGCAGGACTAGCAGCAGTATGCCTGGGCCGAGCAAACACCGGAGGAAGTCTTCCAAACGCCTCACGGAATATTCCAATCATATCTCGGATATTATTTGAGGGATACTGAGCCCAATACGACAAGTACGGATGATAACAGCGTCCGTTGGTATCCACAACGTTGCTTGGGCTGATCATCATGTCCTCAGTAGGCCTTACATAGAAAATTGGAGCGTCCAAAGGATACGATTTAGGCACCCATATCTCTACAGGAATATGATAAACATGACCTGCAACAGTGGTAGGCAGACTGCCATAAATGCACAGGAGCAAAGCTGATCGGCCAGTTTCGTCTGTATAAACAGCCGTTCTAGGCATCAGCGATGAATATGCAGACAGTGCGTCTGCTATATCTTTATATGACCGATTTGTATCAGGGTATTCAGGCCTCAAAACATTGTATAGCCATTGTAATAGCTCTGGAGCTAGCTGAACCATGGGGTGGTGGTTCCTATGGTTGAGTATCTTAGAGCTGGGAAAAGTTACCAAACTGACAACTTGTAGCATTTATAGCAGAACAATGAGCGGGTTAGTAGAAACGAGAAAGGGTGGCAGTAGCAAGGATTGGTAGCATTAGGGGGGGCTAAATGTATTTTAAACAATGGTTTTTCTAACATTATAGCTGGGTAGTTGTTATTGTTTTACTGGTAGTTGTAGGAGCTTCAACAGCTGCTTGGACCTTTGCTCCTAAACAAAACAATGTGTATGTAGAGATATCGATGGATTTTGTATGGTTTAAGGAGGCTAATTGTAGTGTATGGAAATCTTCGGTGATATTGACGTTGGCTATGTGTTATTTGATGTAAGTAGTATAATGAGTATTGTATAGAACTGAAACTCAAACTAACCAAACAGGTGGGCAATTACATATTTAGGTAAGGAGACATGAAGAAATTGCGCTTGTTTTAGCTTCGCATTGCTTTGATTGGTCTTGTTAGGCTCTGTTGAACGTTTCTAGTTTACTAACTCTATAGCTCAATTACATCCATTGGTCGCTCCAACCAGACAGGATTTGCGGCCTGAATACGCAGAGTAACAGTATAATTGTGGCATTGTAAGAATAAAACATGTTATATTTATAGATTCGTGTAGCTGTTTGTTCTTTTTGTTATTTATATCCTTGTGGCCGTTAGTAAAACAAAAGCAGTCGATAAAGCATAGAAATCCTCCACCAACAAGCATTTTAAATATCCTTTCCTCTGATTCTTTTATCGTCCTTTCTGCTAATATTTACCCATACCGTTCCCTTTTTGAATAAATATACACCTTTCAATCACCAAGCCGTCTGCCCCTGCCTTGAAATCGCGATGACGAAAAGGCCCGAGACATGGCTGAGCTGGCTGCTGCAGGCGGTTCTTCTTGTCTTGCGCTAAATGCAGTCCCATAAGGTCGATTTCTAGTTCTTTGGTTAGCAGGAATCCACCGGTAAAGAAACCTTGGGGTAGATATCAGCTTTCTTCCTCCGTTAACTGAAGGCCAGAGTGTATCACAAAAAAGATACATATGTCCGGCAATATAGCCCGAGCAAGTGACTAGGGCACCAGGGGTTCCCTCCAGAAGCAAACTGACCAAAATCATTAGAAAAGGCAGATAACAGGCCTTCATTTTGACAAAGTAAAATGTAACCATAGTATCAACATTGCCTTGGACCCACGTATATACCATTGCTTGAGTCAATGGTGATAAATATACCATTCCTCCGATAAAAACATTACTTATCTTAAATCAGTTAGTATAATAAGCCCCCATAATTGTTCAAAGAGCTGTAGAACCATACGGTAAGTAGACATGCAATCACAACATGTCACTCTATTAACCGCACAGTACACGATCCATAAGATTTACTCGCTGAGAGGTATTTCAGCAAGACAAACCTCAATGGCATGATCTTCTCCATCACCAGAACCCAATTATCTATGGAAGAAAAGAGATATTGAGGCAGAAACAGGAGGTCCAAAAAACAACAAAGTCGTTACTTACTAATATAACAGTGCAGATGAATGAGACGTAAAAGAGATAATCGGCAGTAATTGACGAGAATTTCCCTTCTTCAAGCTTTCGGCTATATGTATACACTTGAATTAGCTCCAAATCCACCATATTATCAGACCTTGTCACTACTTACAGGCAAATATATCAAAGGCCCTCTTAAGTGGATCACCAGATGAAACCAAACATGCAGTAAAAGGCCGCCAGAGCTGGAATTTCCCATATACATAGGGCCAATAACTGACAGTCAACGAAGGATCCAGCAGTCCCAGAGCTCCGCCCACGAACACCACAGTCGTTGCTAATACCAATGTTCTTGTTACGGGAGGAATGCTTTTCAGGAATCTATGTACGGTCAGATATATCAATTGCTAGATTGTGCTTGTGAGAAAACTTACTCCTGGATATCATTGGCCATGTTTGGATGCAAATCAAAATTTGTGCACTGAGACAAAATTGGACTTAATGCGGAGTTGGGGATAGAGCAAAGAAAAAAGTGTGTTAAGTGTAATTATGCAGTAAGAAATTTTATATAGTTTGGTTTATATGAGGAATGAGATTGTTTACAATATTTGGTTTTGGTTTTTAGGAGTAAATCTCTTATATTTTACTAGCTCTTGATTCATGCTGGTGGTATAGTTAATCAGTCAGTGGTGTTCAATTGAAATACATTTACTTAGAATGTAGTTGTTCAGGAGATCTTAATAATAACAATAATAAAAAGAAGAGGTCTGAGATTTGGATTATTAACACTAATTATATTCTCATTCTTGAATTCCCTGTTGTATGGTGTACTACTTGTATCAGGTATTGATTTACGTCTATCCATCTAAGATCCGTCAGATCCGTCATAGCTGACAATTTCTTTGATTTGCTCGGACCATTCTTCATATTTCTCGATCAATTGATCAATTCGTTTCTCCTGTAAAGTTTTATTGCTTTATAAAAAGAGAACAATGAGATTCAATCGAGTACTTATAAGCTCGTATAAGTGTAGGCCGTCTGCTTTTAGGGCATCAAACCTGCTCCAGGGTAAGGGTAATGTGCTGATTCCCTCATATAATCCTAAAATCATATTCATGCAAATTCTAGGGCGTCTGGTGTAGTTGGTTATCACATTCGCTTAGCATGCGAGAGGTCCCCGGTTCGATTCCGGTGTCGTCCATTTTTTTTGGGTTGTTTTTTGTTCATCTCCTCAACTTGATGATCCTGTAAATCTGAGTCTTTGTCAATACCACTGGTGATTTCCAAAGCTGAAACTGCTTTAGATCATTCATTTTCCTTTTTGCACTGTTTCTAGCTAGCAATTCATCATGAATATACCTGATGATCTGGAACAAGTGCTTCCAGATGCTCCTATAACTCATGGAAGAGTCCAAGATTGGCATGACTACAACCGTACTCTCAATGTAACACTAGGCAGCATATCTGGTGAGGGCCTTGCATGGATCACAGCGCGTGATATTGCTGAGCATCGGTTTCGATATCTCGTCGATATGAATAGAGACGTTGCTGATGAAGAACTGAATCTGTATCCTGTGGAGATTCCAGATCACATCTTTTCCAAGGAAAAAACCCGCATAATACAAGCAATGTACTTGGAGATTTTGGCATTTTACCAGAAATTACATGATATCGATAATAGTGAGCACTTTGAGTTGAGTGACTTATGCTATGGCGTGGTTGATAAAATGGATGCGTATATTCTTGAAATGTATAGTGAAGAAAACGACGATGATTTACTAGGTATATCACTTGTGGTTTCTGCTGCTAAGCTTCTGTTCTTCGATAGAGGCGACGTGACATTTCTAAAGGATTATTCTCAATGGCTAGCACGAATAGAGCCTTGGAACTTTACTCCAGAGCTAGATTATCTGTTAGAACCCAAGCCAGGCAAGTTCCGTGATGACAATCTCTGGTCCGTTGTATATAGACTGGCTGGCAGAAACCAGATGATGGAATGTCGTGAAGCCCTTCGGTCAATGTTCATGAACCTGAACCGTGATATTCCTGGTTCAATGCTGATTCTAGAATGCATTGACTTTGCAGCCGAACTGTTAGAGACCAACGAGCATGCTGTCCAGTCAGTTTCTGAATTCCAAACGTGGAAACGGGCAGCTATCGATGGCGCTGAAGCCTCGTTAGATATTGAAGACGACTATTTGCGTTCAAAAATATCTCTACTATTTAACATTCTCAAAGGCGATGCATCTTCTCTCAGCATAGCCACTACCAGCTGGCTTGAAATGATAGGAGCTCTGCTGAGATATTCATATCCTGCTAGAGATGTCATTAGAGAACATTTTCAACTGGCTGCCAAGTACAAAACTGCCGATATGACGAATCCATGGGAATCTATTACATTCTACATGTTCAAAGAAGAACTAATTCGTGCCGTCAAACTACTTAGTGTCAAAGATATGTTCTTCTCGTCAATTCTAGCCGAGATGATACGAAGAGCTTCTGTATATGCACAAATTTACAAACGTTCAGGGGCCGATTATGAGACTCCTCTTCAAGACTTACTGTTGAGTCATTGCCGGCAATGTTTGAGCCAAGACTCTTACATGCTAAGTCTATCAACATTAACGTTTTTGGAAGCCAAATATCGAGATATATTCTACGAGGGACGCCAAGTGTTTGGAGTCGATAATCCGACAAGCAGTGCTGTTCGATTGCAATCATTTATTTCTGATTACATGCCACATTTGTTGGTGAGAGACTTTCCGACATTGGAATGGATAGTGTCTTTGTTTGATAAAATAGTCCCCACAGTGGTTCTGAGCAACTTGGTTATACGCTATGCAAGAGCTAGGTCTCAGGATGGTCGATATTTTGAAGCATTGGCTGTTTTGGATCGCTACAAACGTTACAGACAAATAAGCGTCATATGCTGGAATATGTTTGAGTTGACGGCTTTGCATGTTCAGCCAGTTGGTGATTCAGTCACATTAGAAATGGCAAGCGACGTTCCAGCGGCATTTTCGGAAAAGTTACAGCAAAGTCTATCATGTTATGTACTTCTGACGGAGTTTGTACAAGACTTGCATTCAAATCAGCATGTGGGTGCGGCAAAGACACTTGTGGTTCTTCTTCAATCTCCGTTTTTGGACTCGAAGTATATGACGATTCTGGTTGCATTATCTTTGCCTTTGCTTGTAGATCCCACTAAGGCTGTTCTCTCAAGAGATGGAGCAGCATTATTGATGCAGTGCATTTACAATTGGAACAATGGTTTGGATGTATATACTTTGGAGGAGGGCAATAATCTGGTGCTGGAAGCACTACAAAAAAAACCAGATGACGTTACAAGTAATGATTGGAGATTCTATGTGGACAAAGATGACAGTGTGTCGGTGGTGCTGTCCAAGGTTCAACAGAATCTGTCATTGCAGCCGTCGTTGAGTCTGTAAGGAGGTTTTACGAGCATGTAACAGTATAAACTCCATGTAATATACTGGTTGTTAATTTGATTGTATTTGATTTTAATTTTCATGAATTACGAGAAATCAATCCAGAGCTATATGGCATCTTGGGAATTGTCGTCATAGGTGAATACTCCATGACAGCCAGAATAGACATCAATCATAATCTATTTTTAATTACAACACCTCCTCATTCTCCGTTTCCCTCACATTATTTAATATTTCCTCTGGTTTACTTTTATAAATTCCAACCAATGCTTTGTCAGTGGCTGTCAATAGAATATCACTAAAGTTAGACAAGACAGCCAACACACCCAAAACTAACCACTAGAACTACTAAAATTTACCGTACTTACAATCCCTTGAACTCCACTTGAATAATATTCTCATTTTCACTATCAAATTGCCATTTTAATATCGACGAATCACTGGGTTCTGCCACTCCAGCCGACCCCAAGCATAGTCCAGTATCAGCTTGTAACAGAATACATCCAACGGTACCAGGCCGAGACATTCTAAAGTTAGATTGGACAATTATTTACGCATTCAATTATCTACATACGCTTCTCGAAGCCATTGTTCTACATTCATATCACCCCGTTTTGGTTACTGTCAAAACAGTGCCTTAGTGGGACTTAGGCAATTAGAACATTGAGCACACTTTGCCTTGCCACAACCCGTTGGAAATCCATGGTACGTGTAAATTCATATAAACCCATGAATTCAGAATGCTAATGATAGTGGATCTTTGCAGTCTTCGCGTTCCTTTTGGCCGCTTTGTTTGCCCTCTGGGGCATGAGTTTATATATTCGGATCCCTGACACTCCAATGTATATAGTGGTTCCTTTGGCTTTATCCATATATATACCGTATTCGATAGTGGTTTTAGTTCCGATAGATCTCATGTCGTCCAGCAGATCGCTTTTCTATATTGGGGAGCATGCTAGGCTTTTAATATGGAGAATCTCATACTGGTTGGCCTTCGTGCTTACTTGGCTTCTTCTGCCTGTATTACAGTATTACGTGGAATCTGGCCAACACGATCCTGTAAAGAAGCTCAAAGATTCAATCAGCAGAAACGCTCGATATCAGGCCATCTTGTTGGGTATTGGTGCTTTAGGTTTGGTCTATGTGGTTATAACCTCGGGTTTATCGCCAACTTCAATGAAATCTCTAGTCATTGCCATATCTCATTGTTATGCTCTGATTCTCGCTATATGGTTGCTTGGCCACGGTCTTGTTAATATTCCTAGATCGCTGTGGATCAATGCCAATCCTCGGAATCTGGCTACCTCACACTACGCCAAAGCCGTCACCGTGTCTGACGAATATGCAGAGGCTCGTTCTCGATATGCAGATTGTGCTGCTGAAGTCCAGGCTTTGAGTCCTTATAAAAACAGTACTATATATGTGGAATGGATTGACGATTTACTGGACGATGTGGCCAATGGTCCTCCAGTTCTAAGAACCTCGGGTCGTTCTAGAATAACCGTGGACGCGTCTGTGATTAACGAGGAGTATCTAAGATCATTGAGCTATAGAAGTTACCAAACCAGGACCCGCCTCAATCGATACAAGGCTGACTGGGAAAAACTGCTCAAGGAGTGTGCCAAGGCCGAGGATATTATCAATGCCAGACATAATGATACTTTGACATTCCGATTCGCTAAAACCCGCTTATCTCCGCGAATGGCACATATTTATTATACTTATATCCATACCAGCTTACTTCGATCGGTGGCTGCTTTCCTAGCCATTGCTTCTGTCATTATTGTTTGGTCTGAAACTACACATGGCACTCCTGCATCTATTGTCAATCTGATCATCTCGCATGCTCAAGGTCTCTATCAGCAGTTCATCTCTTCCTTCTTCCTAGGATACATGTGTATCGCTGCTACGGCCAGTTTGACAAATATCCGAATCTTTAACATTTACGCTTTAGTACCGCATTCATCAGATTATTCGTCTTTGTTGTGGTATGCAATGTACATTTGCCGGTTAACGGTGCCTTTGTCTTATAACTACTTGTCTTTAGTGACTACCAGGTCTTCGGTATTTGAGGAATTTCTTGGAAAGTCCATCAACCTTACACCTCTAGGAAAATATTTCAATGATTGGTTGCCGAGGCTCATTCTCGCACCAGTTTGTCTCACCATGTTCCATTTTTATGACAAAGTGAGAGACTTTTTGGGCTTTGGATTGTCGTTTGATGACGATCCGGAGGATGGAGAGGTCAGCGGATCTGTCATAGAAGGTCGAGAGCTGGTCAATAGAGCGTTAACTGATCCTAGGTTTAACCTTGCATTACATCCTGAGGACACTAATGAAACCACCCGATCAGCTTTACCAAGATATAGGGACGAGGCAATCCCAGAACGCACACCATTCTCACCGAGAAGACTGGGTTCTCCCACTGGTTCTCCTCCAGCAAGTGCACCATTGAATAATATCAGATCGTTTTTTACATCTGTCAAAGATCAAATACAGGAAGGTGTTGACAGGTTTCGGGGATCGTCTGCTGATGAAGCCACTAGGAATCTCACATTATAATGGTGATCTGCTAGTCAAACCTTCGACATCTCAAATTATAGCTGTCTAGTGTCTAACTAGACGTGCATCTAGAAATAAATAATGCAACGTAATGCTGCGGAGGATAAATAAAAAGGGGGGTGTAAAAAAGAATATCATATAACACGCTATGAGCCATGTCATCCTCCATCTTGTATCTCACGGTTTTCGCCTCATGTTTTGAATTATTCGTCGACCCGCCGACGTGACAGCTGTTATTTCTCCGGCATTGTCTGTTTTTATGCGATCTGCCAGTTGATGACCCAAGAGTTCACGAGAAGGTGGATCAGATATCTTGTATCTTCCTCCATGCACCAGTGGATAAGCATTCTCTGCATCTTTGTCTACTGAAGTTAACGGCGGCTTCGCTATTATCGGTCGCTGCTTCGGAACTTTTGTGTTCTCCTTCATTATCCGCGATGATCTTGTATTTCGTTTAGAGCCAATTGCTTTAGGAGCATGCATTAGAGCGTTTTGACCGTCGTGAGACCATTCTACACGTTTTACGTCCTCCAGAAACTTTGCATCGTCGATTTTACCGCCTTCAAGTCGGCCGATTTCCCCATCGTTGAGCTGTCTGCCTTCGAGCTGTTTCCCATAATACCAAGGATATTTCCTACGTTTCTCAGAACTCTCCTTCTCCATGATATCATTAAAATCATTATTATCCTCTGTAGTATATTTTGCCTGATATTCGTCTAATGTACTATCAGGTGTGCTCTCTTTTGTAACCCCAGAAAAGTAATCCCTTGAGATGATTGACTGTAGATCAGAGTTATACTGATCCTCATCTACTAGCTTTTTAGGTCTTTTAATTCGAACTCCTGTGACTCTCCTATTATTTGAATTAACGGATTTCCTGGAATCTCCAATATGAAGCATCATATGTCCTCCCTTGGAGCTGGAAATCGCAGGAGATGCAGATCCATTACCTTCGGACCCTCGTATAAGTTTCTGATTCTCCATAGTCAAATGTATACTTATTAAATACTATTATTACTATATCATTTTCATACAAGTACCATTATCTAACGGTAACTTGACTGCAAATATCGTTTGGCTGTGAATATTTAGGTTGTTAAGATGGATAGTTTGAGTTCAACATCTCAATATGGAATGATTCGAAGCTGGTTCAAACCACAACTAGTATCGAAGCCTCCGTTATGGAACATACAGCCTGAGAAGTTGGTTTCTGATGCTGTATCTGTTATAGAAGCATGTAAACAGGATTTTGATAAAGGTGTGCTTACTCTTAATGATATAGTCAAGCTCGAAGGGCATCTGGTCAACCAATATCGATATAGCACCTTTTTTCAGCATGTTGGAATAAGTCATATGCTGGAAGCTTGTATTAAAACAGGCGATCTTTTGAATGGTTGTCTGAATAGTCTTAGAAATCAGCAGAAATACTACGATATTCTCAGTGCTGAGCCTTGTAGCGATCTCAAGACCAAGGTTTCCAGGCTGATAAATTATCCGCAGACTGGTGACAAGACGACAAGGGATCGAGTGCTGGATTTATATTCACGGGAATTTCGTCTTATTCAGAATTTTAGAAATGCAAGTGCAAATACGGATGGTGCGTTGAGGTTGAATCTGAGCAATTCTAGATATCCTACAAGCCATGGCAAATCAATAGTGCCTCTCAACGAGTATTGGCTTGTAATGGCGAATATTGAAAATGTTCAAAGTCGTAAGGCATGTTATGACCAAATGATTTCGACTTCTTTTGTCAAGAAAAATGATTCAATTGCGGAGGAGATATATGCTCTGAGATACCAGCTAGCCCAGGCTCTGGGTTACAAATCTCATTTAGACCGAGTCCTTCAAGAACGGTTTGATAACTTCATGTCGAAGGAACAACTGGTTTCTTTTCTGGATACTTTCCCCTTAGATAAAACTTACACGGTGGAGGAATGGGATCATACATATCATATGGCAAGATTCATGCGAACACTGAATTCTACGGTCAAAACAGCACTGACCTCGGTAGTTCCTAAAATATTAGAGCTTTGCAGTAAAGTTCTGGATGTGACAATTACTAAAGAAAGCTCTGTTTTTGGAAATCAGGCGTGGATGTCTAATGTTGATCTATATTCTGTATGGTCAAGTAATGAGCTACTAGGCTATTTATACCTTGATTTACAGGCAAGACCAGGAAAACGCTCTGGTAGCTCTAGCATATGGATACGAAGACGCGTTGACGGCTCTAATGACGTGCCAGTAGTGGCTATTTTGTGTAATTTTTCCCCTGAAAAGTATGCTCAGGTCGGCCTGTTTGAGACATCTCTGCTATTACATGAACTAGGGCATTCGTTTCATGAACTTGTGGGCACCAACACTCCTGAAACAGTGTACTTCAGCGGTACTGAAAACATTCCTCGGCAGTACTTGGAGACGCCGTCACGTCTGTTTGAAAACTGGATATGGAAACCAGCAGTGGTGGAGTATCTATTTGCCAGCCATTTATCCAACGAGAGCATACGACAAATCCGCATGACAGCTGCCCAGATGTCTGCATTAGTAGACTCTCAAGATGTCAGAAGAGCCAAAAGTGATATTAGCATATACACTGGTAATGAGCCTAAACGAGGGCATTCAATGCTCAACCATATTGTTGCAGACGGCTATGATGCGAGCTACTTCCTCTATCTAACATCCAAACAAAAAGCATTAGAGCTCGATAAAGCACTGGGATCGCCTACCGAGCCAAGTTCAAACGGAAAAAAGATACTAAGGGATTTTCTTCAGGGAAATATTCAAGCGTAAAAGTTTTATGGCATAAATTATCAAGTATTTTTACAAGTCTAGCATAATATATATCGTAAAAGAGCCCGTCTATTAAATCAAAAGACGCTCGATTTCATCCTTAATCTGATTAATCTGGTTTTTTAACTGAGATGCATCATTAGATGTCACTGAGGCAGCAATGACCGGTCGAGTGACTCCACAGGCTCGTCCCAGGGCGATTTTCGATGGAACAAACACATATGGAACATTTTTATCTTCACACAAAAGAGGCAATGAAAGGACAATTTCAATGGGTGAGGCATCGGCTGCCATGACTATAAACTCCGATATTCCTCGATTCAGCGTCTTGGTGGCTTCATTGGCACCCTTCTTGAGCTGCCTAAGATGCGACGCTTGCTGGACAATGTCAAGGATTCGCTGTGTTACAGCTGAATCAGCCAGCGGGAAAGCTCTAGGATCTGCAGAAGACATTTATTAATCTCAAAGGTTCCTTGCGTTGGCTCGCCTTTGAATATATTGAAAAGAAGAAAATCTTTTTTCACGGTGGAACAAAAAAAAAAACGAGGTGCTCCGCCAGCCAGACTGCCGGGTAACTGCCACCCTTCGTGAATTCCCAGTCAAAGGTATATTTTTCGAAGCTCCATTCGTCTGTATAATCGACAAAACCAAACACACAGCTTTGATATATTTGAGTGAGAATTTATAATGTCGGATCTTTGGTAAGTTTAATAATGCGATTGGATTTATATATGATTCTAACTATTGTAATTTAGCCCTGTTTACTCTGTATGTTAAGTTGAATTGAGCTGGTCGGACATGTGCCAGCAAACTCCGAATATAACATGGTTTTTCTAACAATTATAGCCTTTCTTTGGTGCCATTGGATGCACAGCTGCCATTGTATTCACATGTATGTATTGATTGATTGGTTATTTATGTTGATATATGATTCTAACTAGTTGTAGGCTTTGGTGCTTCATACGGTACAGCTAAGTCGGGCGTTGGTATTTGTGCAACGACTGTTTTACGGCCAGATTTATTGGTTCGAAGTAAGTGAGACATTTCCTTGGTTCTACTCGTCATGTTATCTAACTTTTAGATATCGTCCCTGTTATTATGGCTGGTATCATTGCAATCTATGGTCTGGTTGTATCAGTACTGATATCTGAATCTCTCAAGCAAAAACAAGCCTTGTATACTGGATTCATTCAGCTGGGTGCTGGACTTTCTGTAGGATTGGCTGGTTTGTCGGCTGGCTTTGCAATTGGAATTGTTGGAGATGCCGGTGTCCGAGGCACTGCTCAGCAGCCCCGACTTTTTGTGGGAATGCTTTTGATTCTCATTTTCGCAGAAGTATTGGGTCTTTATGGACTTATTGTTGCTCTGCTTCTCAACTCCAAGGCAACACAAGGAATCGAAGGATGTTAATTGAAGCTGTTGAAAGCTCTTGATAAGAGTTTGTATGGCAAGAATGCAGTACAATGTAATTATCAGAGGATGATAAATAAAAGGCGGTAGACAATAAATTCTTGATACACTAAGGAAATTGCAGACGGTGGTGATAAGTAGAGCCGAGACAAGAATTGTTGTCCTTGCCGGGTGGATTCGTAGTAAGTTATTGTTCCAATTGCGATATAAATTTGGGTACAAATATCAGTTCTGGGTGCAGATATCGGTTCTAAATTATAAGCTCCGATGCTCTAAACTGAATCACGTTATCCTGGTACAACTAGATACTGCTGTGTCATGGTGATGCCTTCGATCGATTGCCAAGATCTAGCCATTGTAAAGCCCAATCACCTGATATATTATTCTCCACTTTGGAATATATATGTAAGCCATTTGCCCTGAAATCCCATCTATACTCCTATCAATAACTTTTGATATTTATACTTGTGTTCCGTTCGTTTCTCATTGTACTTCCTCTCCCACCCTTTCATCACCAGTATGAATGACGAAGGAAACACCAAACTACTAGGCTTCATTGGTGCTATCCGTGAGACCCGTGCTATAGACCATGCATGCTCGGGCTACTTTTATGGTGACGGTCGCAATTGTATTGCTATAGCTCTACCATTTGCTTTGGAAATCTATTCCCTTCATGACCTGCAGATAACTCTAGTTGACACTTTTCCATGCAACAAGCGAATAACAGCTTTAGATTCATTCCGAGTAAATCCTCAGGATGATTCTAAAACCCCCGTGGATCCTTCTTTACGATTTGATGCAATTGTTCTTACAATGGAAGATTGTACTATTCGAGTCTTGGTATACTTTCACCAACAATCTCGATTCAAGATATTGGACCGGCCTTCTCTTTGGAAAAAGAAGTCTATAACAGGACTCAGAAGTACGGCCTCAATTGCTGTGAGGCACAGAATCATGGTTACTAAGGAAAGTGACGACGTTCATGTATTTATCTATATCAGGGAGAATATCTTGACCACTTTAATTATCAGGCATGACTCAATAGAAGGTTTGCAGAAACTTCTGGACTCTACTTCATCTATATCTCATAGATCCCGGGCTAAAAAAGAGACGTTGTTTTCTTACGCAGGCGAAATCAAGTTCGCTATCGGCCGCTGTCTAGATATCAGATTGGTGGAAGGATATTCTGAAGTCGCGGAAAATGGCTATTATTTTGCAGTTATCAAGCCTATCATGCCTGGCTATGAGCGACTTTATGGATATGAGCTAGCTAGACCCGTTCATGCAAGTGATGAAATCAACTACTCTGATCTAGAAGAGAGAGACTTTCTGGGTTTTAATTCTTTTAGAGGAATATCTAAGCTTCAGCCTGTTTACGGTAGCTTTTTTATATTGGGTACTATGCTTTGTAGTCATGATAAAGGTGATTTTGCCGGTATGAATATTTACCCGCCGGCTAATACTTCGGAGATTCTATTCAGTGTCCCTCTTGATATCATGGACGCCGCATGTCTAGTATTTTCCTGGTCTACTTCTTGTCAAGTATTCTGGCTACAGTCTGTAGGCGACGATTTAAAGACCGGTCTTGTAAAGGTAGATATGCAAAGCATGATTCCTACTATAGCTTGTTTTATTACCAAACACATGCTATTTGTCGCCGGTCATTCCGGGTCTATCATCTATCATATTCGTCAAACTCGCACATCTGTGTCTATGGAGCCAATGGTGTTTTTTCCAGGGACTGGTGCTATCACTGATCTTCTATCTCTTGGTCGATCCACCTCCAACTTTCCTGATGATGTTGAACAGCTATGTCTAGTCTCATGTTCCGCTTCAACTGCTCAAGGCGGGCAACTTTCTCTCATATCTTCTATGGTGACCCCTCTGCGTATAAATAAATATGAAGATGAACCTCATGAGTTGCCTTTGGATGCCTGGGAAGTTTGCATTGATTCTGTCACCTATATTCTAATAAAATATTTTGGTGGTACAGTTCGAACTCTACGGATTGCAAGCCCTAGTGGCTCTGCTCTGAAGCGGCAGTCTTATGACGCTGATTTCCCGCAGCATGCGGAAGTCGACAAGTCTTGTTCTTCGTATATGCTAGAAGATATCGACTCTAGCCTCTTTGATCTAGAAAGAGTCCCTGGTGAACTACTTTTGATGACACACTCTGAGACTCAGAATTGTCTCATAGTTGTAACTGACGAGACATTGCTTACTATTCGTGATGGGAAACATTTTTTGCCAGATGCAGCACCTGTTAACACTATTATTGGCGCCTCTTCAGCAAAAAATGTTCACGTTGAAGGCTTCAATGATCCTATCGATGTCGTTTTTCTTTTGTCCAAGCCAAATGTGATTCAGGCTTATGTTTGCCTTAATTCGCGACTGTATACTTTAGCAGGAACTCTAGATATTCCGCTTACCGACGATAGTATGCAGGGATTAATTCTTATGAAAGGATTTCATGCTTATGGAAGCTTCTTCATAATGACTCTCACTGCTGCCGGTGAATTGGCTCTTTATGAGCCAGAGATCGGAACGAGGCAAGTTGAGAACTGGAAACGTGTTTCGATCGCTCAGGTGGAACGTGATGATTTCCCTAAACGTTATTCTCTAGAGCTACAGCATGATAATGGTGATGAGAGTGTTGTCAAGTTTCTTATTGGATATACTGATGGACAAGTAGTTCTCGGATCTGTCACCAACTGTTCTTCTAATGGAAATGACCATGAAATCGTCATAGATTTTGATAAAGACCTGTTTGCTGGCGTTTATTCGCCTCCTAAATTATATGGAACCGCGAATGGTCAATTTTTGTGTTTTAGTGATCGGCTGGCGGTTACTGATTCGTCGTGGAATTTCCGTCAGGTCAATCTGAATACTAGAGCTTCTCTTAAAAGTTATGGAGAGATAAATTTGGACAAATCTACTGTGCTGCCTCTTTCTAATGGTTCTATACTTGTTGTCAAGGATGCATATATGGTCATACTAGAGCTACCGTCGCCACTAGATCCGGTGTATTCGGATACTTGCTCGTTAAAACAAGCACCGTTTCGTGTTATTGAACTGGGAAATGGTAATCTTGTCACGCTGAATCGTTTTAGAAAAGGTAAGCGATTTGTCACTGACGTGAATAGCCAAATACCGCAAGATTCCGTTCCTCACACCAAGTACGGGTATTATATTTTTGACGACCAGCTCAATTTGAAAGAAAAAAAGCTTCTCCCAGATACACTTGAACCATATTGCATAATGCCTCTGCCTGAGAAGAATACGGGATTTTTATTATCCGGACAGGAGAATCAATATAATAGTGCCCGATCAGCTGAGTTACCATTTTGGCCGAATACTCATAGGCAACTGTCAGAAGATTTTGATAAGGAGGAATATCTTCAATTTTATCCTAAGCCTTATGACGTAGCTTCTGCGGCAGGCTGGAAGGATAGGGTGGTGGGCATGATACAATACTACGACAAGTGGAGCGAGGATCCGTACTCCTTGATAAAAGCGTCCAAGCGGTATGGAGGGCCTGTGTTGTGTATGAATCGAGTTTCAGATCGCATTATCTTCACATCAGGTGCTAAATTTTATTTGGAATCGGGAAATTTTCTTTTAAACCCTGGGGTTAGCACGGACTATTACAAACGACCGCGTTACATTTGGGGTTCTTCGCCACAAACTTATACTCTCTGTACAGCATTAGATGGTAATGACGATTATATGGCTATGGGCGACGTAACTAGGGGTGTGGTTTTGTCAAAGTATAGTATAAGTCCGGATTCAAATCAGGACGACAAAAACTGGGTATATCACATCTATCCAGATACAATGTCTGTGAATGATATTAAATTACTGGACAATACGAGTGGCAGATTATTATTTATTGACGATTATGGAAATGTTGCATTTTTGGCGCCGGAAAACCCAAAGAAGAGACGAGGGCCGACTAAGGACGTGAGTTTTCTGACGCGTGAATCGTCATTTCGACTATTAGAGCCGATGAACAAGATTTGTTTGAATAAGGGCCGTGTATGGAATGGGTTCTCATACTTGAATTATAAGGATTTCTTTACGCCAGTGGCTTTGTTAGGAGGGTCTTTGGGTGGGCTATATCAGACAGGATGGATAGATCCAACTAAAGTTGACGAACAAATACCAGATGTTACGGAGATTTTACAGGCATTGACATCTGAAATGAAATCATTGGTGCAACTTGATTATATGAGTGATTCTTCTGTTTCAGAGCAGAATGGCACGGCTTATGATAAGCATCATAGATATTCTACAGTATGGAATGAAGCACAACAATCGACGAGCCAAGACGACATGATGCTTGACGGGGCACTTTTGAAGGCCTTTCTGAGACTTCCGGCGTCTGTTCAGCGCCAAATAGCCGAAGGAAATGAAGAGCATAAGTATAAGATATGTCATCTACCAGCATTGCTTCGTATAGTGAAGAGGATAATGCAAATCACAGCATAATGGTTTATATATTATTAGCATTAAAACAATTAAACATGAATTGAATGAATCACTTTAACAATCAACTATTTGGTTTTTCCTTTTAACCACCTTCTCCTCTGTCCAGTCATGTTCGCCAGATTCCCCCAACTTTTGGATCCAACACCATGAGAATATGGAGGGTGTATTCTAAACAGAATATACGTCACAGTTCGACGTTTTATACTATACCTGTAAATAAAGGCAAGGCTCGAATTCCTCTATTAAAAGCTCCTAATTACATTGGTCATTATTCAGGTCGTGTGAATCGAGTTTATAATGAAGACAGGTACTATACTGGAGTGCTTGATTTACCGGCAGGAAGCAGTCTTGTTTCCAAACAAAAACGCCGAGGTTCAGGAACAGAGGGAACTCCATGGCTTAAGGTGTTCAATTTCGCCGTATTTGATGGTCATGGCGGGTCAGAGTGCTCTCAATTTCTACAGGATGAGCTGGGCCAATATGTTGAGCAGTGTCAGCTTCAGAGTGGAGAAGAGCTGGCTGATGAGTACAGAAAAGCATTTGGAGGATATTGGAGAGCATGGAAGAAGGAGATTGCACGGTTCAGCAGTAATTTAACGTTGTTTGATGATCTACAGCTGCGTGTACCGTTGGCATTCCTACGGGCTGATTTCGATTTCTCATCAAAAGCCCACTCATATTCTGGAAGTACATGTACTTCTGCATATTTATATTCATTGGATTCAGAAAACGGATCTGGGCAGCCCCGAATGTTCTGGGATTCACGAGCGAAAACAAGACTGGTGGTAGCTCATGTTGGAGATACCAGATGTATCCTGGTGGATCGCTTTGGTGTTAGTCACCCTTTAACAACCAACCACCATCCTTCATCGCCCTTAGAAGCCACTAGATTACACAGATACTCCTCGCATTTTTTTACAGACTCTTTTGGTGAAGAGAGATTTGAAATGTTTGCCAATACAAGGTCGTTTGGCGATTCCCAGGCAAAGTCTATGGGAGTATCAGCGGAACCAGAACTAATAGAATGCATGCTAGGAAATGGCTGGGATCAAAGTAGTATTTCCGAGGCGAAAAATGCAAAGACTTTCAATGGCGATGAGGCAGCATTGATTTTGGTTTCGGACGGTGTATCGAACTTCATGTCCGATGACGAGATATCTGATCTGACCATTGCGACAGCATTGAAACACGGTTCAGGAAGAGGTACACCTCAAGATGCAGCCACAGAAATCATCAAGTTTGTCGAAGATGTTGGAGGAGATGATAATGCATCCTGTATAGTTGTACGGCTTGGTTCATGGGGTAATTGGTCTTGGACTGATAGGACAGCAGGGATCCGAGAAGAACGATTGCAAGATGCACTGGATCGACCGTCAGGACGAAGATCCGGCTAAACAGTGTAAAGTATGGAATTTATATGCATAATATGTACAATAGAGAAAAAAACTAGAAGCATCAGGACGGCAACTCTGGATGCACTACTTTTTATCATAGATATGACGCACTCTTGTCGGCGCAAAATCCCCCAATTTACTTCCAACCATATCTTCAGTCACCTCAAATGCTACATATGCTTTTCCATTATGAACTTGGAATTTCAGCCCGACAAAAGATGGTAATATTGTACATGCTCGAGCATTGGTTCTAATGGGGTTTCCCTTAAGTTTGGCTTCCTTGATAGGTAATGGCACTATATATGGAGCTACAAGTTAATACATAATGGGAATTTCCAACTTTCCTTCTTCCCTTTCACTTACCTTTCCACGCTGACCGTTTGAGCAGCTGTGCTGTTGGGCGCATTGGCTATTTTGTGTTGAGGTGAAAAGTGGAAAATTTGGATCAATATATTCATGAGATATTCTCAACTTGACAACCACTGCATTCCATGTTTCTGGCTGCTAAACGATATGATCCAGATGCGTCTGTGGAACAGGAACCGAAGCAAAAGAAGCATAAAGTTTCTGAAAAGGTAGATACTGGTAAACAGCAGACTGAAGTAGCTGAAGAGGAATCAAGAACTGCTGCCGATGTCGTTCAGCTGGATATAGACCCCAAACATGCTGGATTATTGGGTAAATTCCGCTCTTATTTCAATAGCATGACTGAATCTGTGTCCTCTGCTTCTGCAAATGAGCAGGAGAGTGGAAATGAGCCGGAACCTATCAAGTCTGATCTGGTCCCTCTTCCACAGCCAAAGCCAGAATCATCGGCAACGAAATCTGTTAAACAGGTTCCTAAATGGATGTCTAAACCGATATTTATATCTCCTACAGCCACCTGTGACTTTGAGGAGTTTGGGTTGTCTGATAATACCCTCAAACAACTGCAAAAGGTGGGGTTCAAGCAAGCATTTGCCGTTCAAACACAAGTTATAAAGCAATTAATGGCCGATGTACGGGATAAAGTGAGTCCTGATGCTAAGTCAGATATTCTGGTGAACTCTTTTACAGGAAGTGGGAAAACGTTGGCATATTCAATTCCTATTGTCGAGGCTCTTGCTACCAGATCAGTTCCTCGAATCAGAGCTCTTATAATAGTTCCTACAAAACCTCTGACGCATCAGGTAAGAGGTGTTATGGAATGGCTTTGTACAGGTACTAATATAAGAACGCTTGTGCTTCGAACAGATCGTCCGTTCACAGACGAACAAAAGCTCCTGGCATCTCATGTTCCTGATATCGTTATTACTACTCCTGGCCGATTGGTCGACCATATTCAAAACACGCCTGAATTCTCTCTAGATAGTCTTCAGCTGGTTGTTATCGATGAAGCAGATCGCTTGCTCAACCAAAGTTTTCAAGAGTGGGTGTCTGTTCTTATGAGTGCTATACCAAATAAGGCTTTACCACCACAGAGGCCAGTACAAAAGCTGATTTTTTCTGCAACACTTACTCGAGATCCTGGAAAGCTTTCGTCTCTGGGTATCACCAGCCATAGTCGTGTGTACATTGTTGGAGATAATCCAGAAGTGGAGCAGGAATTCTCACTTCCAGAGACTCTAGCCGAGAAGATCATTAACGTTCCATCTACGAGCATAAAGCCACTCGTATTAATGCAGCTTTTTCACAGTCAGGGGATTTTTCAAAATACTATTATATTTGCAAAGTCTAATGAGGCGGCTGTAAGACTGGCACGATTGATGGAATTAATTGACAGTCAAGTGTTCAAGTTGAATCTTTCAATAGACAAATGCACTGGAGAAATGGACGTTGCACTTCGTAAGAAAAAGCTACGAGAATTTTCTCAGGGAAACGTAGGATTCCTTGTATGCACCGATTTGATTGCTCGAGGTATTGATATTGCTCATGTTGATAATGTCGTCAATTACGATCTTCCCATTGGAACGAGAGACTATGTCCACCGTGTTGGTCGTACAGCTCGAGCAGGTGCATATGGTACAGCATGGAGTATGGTTTGTGGGAAAGGAGAAAAACGGCATTTTTATGATATGGCTAAGAGTATATATCGAGATGCTGGAATCGAAGAGGTTGGAGCAGGCACATTGCTGGACAAGTCTAAACAGAAAGAATACGACGATGGATATCAGGAAGCATTGCATAAGTTAGAGCAGGAGGTATTTCAGTGAGATTGCAGGAGGTCTCAGTGAAAATTGCAGGAGGTTCAATGAGCAGCATAAGTTATCATTTGCATTTATGAAGAATAATGTATTAATTAAACAGCTATAATACCGTTAGTCAGTGTAACTTGACAACCAATCAAATATTACTCAACTTACCATCAGATTGAGCCAAAATATACTGAGTGGCTTGTTCTATTGTATGGATTTCATCGGCTTCATGATCTGGAATAGTAATACAGAACTCTTCTTCAATAAAGAACAAAACATCAACCACGTCCAAACTGTCAAGGCCGAGATCTTTTTCAAAATCTGCTGTAGGTGTAATCTACGGGTTAGTTCAATAAATTCACAGTTTTCCTATTGTTTAACTTACTTTCTTCTCATCGGTGATCTGCTCTCAGTTAGCATATATATTCTACTATAAAACGCAACAACTCTCTTACCTTATCACAAGAGCCCAAAACATCGATTATTCGTAATTGGACTTCGTCTTTTGTCAATGCAGCATCAGATGAATATTGTCTGGAGATTGGCATTCGAGGCATCTCAACGCGGTATCCTGACAACATAGGCTTAGTTATAGCCAATGGTCTTCGAGGCATAGCTCGAGCACCTGTAGCCAATGATCGGCGGCTAATTTGCAAGCCTGCAGCCCTCAGTGCGCCTGAGAATCTCAGCATTGCAGTGTTCTAATGGGTTTGGCTGGTTGGATTATTTGAAGCGATTTGGTTGGTGGAAATGTGCTGAAATTTACAGCTGAGGTACGGCTGTCATCATCGACAAGCACCATTCGTTACTATGACAATCTTGCAATATATACGAGCTTAAACTACATTAATAAGATATTTAGCTCAGTTCACTAATAGCTGTCGTGCTTGCATTAAGTCCCATGACGTTGAGAAACAGATTAAGATTGGATAATTTGGCAACCCCGATCTCGGCTGGCAAAGCTTTGGCTTCATTCATAGTACCAAAGATTTTCTCTCGTACTTCGTCCACAAGCACTCTTTGATGGTCGAGCTGTGCTGCAACTGCCAGAGATGCCAAAAAGTGCCATACATAAGAATCGTCGACGTTTCGTGGTGGGAACATGGTCAGCAAATGGCCCTTGACTTTGGAGAACAGATTGTTGAATGTTCGATGCCAATTCTCCACATCTTGCTGATCAACATTACTTTCTTGACTAAGAAGCTCTGCACGTGAAATAAGTACCGTTAATAGTGCAAGACCAACTTTGGTTGTTGTCAAATGGGCTATATTACTGTTGCTGAGAACAATGTCGAGAAGCCCCACAACCACATCATACCCACTATCTGAAATTAAATGCACCAATGGAGGTAAAACAGTCTGTGAGAACATCTCAATGTATTCTCTTGCCTTTGCCTTCAGTTCGCCATCTTTGTAACTGCCTTCTTTTATGACGTCCAGCTTATCCAAATGAGCCACAATTCGCGTCAAAAGTGTCAGTTTTTGCTTAGAATCAATATGCCGAAATACTCGCGGGATCACTTTCTTTCCCTTATCGTATGCAAGCATTAAAATGAACGGCTGGTCACCTTCAGCGTCCACAGGAGCCAAAACCTGCAGATTATTCCACATCTGTGCTACTTTTGTTCCCTGGTCCTTCTCCCAGGTTGCTAAAGCCTCAGGATCATCGGGTTTTGACCTTTCAGCAGACTCAATATCCAGTAAATATGCATATACTTCTTCGAGATTTCGCAGTAGCTGTCGCTTATTCTTGGAATATAATCCTCCATTCGCTGGTAAGGACTCTTTTCCTTCCAAAGACTGTTGAAGAGCATTAGCTGCAGAAACATTGAGCGTCTTACGAGGCCGTTTTCCACTTCCCACGGAGATAGTACCCAGAGCACCTTCGGCTTGGTACTGCTCTTTCTTGGGATGATCTCGCGCAGAAGTAACTGCCTGCTGCACCTGTTGCTGCATTCTCTTGAGTGGATCACTCGTATGACCCTTTCTATTTCTTCCTTTTTGCCCAGCTTGAAACAAATATGTCTTGGCCAATACATTCAATGACTGTTGAGGATTTGTTCTGTTCTGAATGGCAGAGTGAACCTGATAATAGAAATCTTCATTGTACGGATCCTCAGTGACCATTTGCTGTAACTGCAGTCGCATGATAAAATTCTTATCCCACTGGGTCATTAAACCATTCAATCGGATATTTATATTAGGATCTCCATATCCAGAAGGAATGCTCTGCGGTTGTATTGGACGTTGTGGCCGCGATCCTGAGTGTTGTCTCTGATGACCATCCGAACTCTTCGCTACTATAGCCTCTTGTCGCAATTGATCCAAGGGAAGTGCCTTTTCAGGAGCAACTATGCTATATGGAGCATGAGCAGGAGCTGGCTTAGAAGTTTCATCTTCTGAAGGTTGTGCTTGTGCAGCGGGAGCAGGTACCTCAGCAGGTGGAGCAGAACGGTCAGGCTGTTGAAAGGAAGGAGGATAAGCCATATTAGGCGGAGGCATTGGCATTCCTCCAATACCAGAGATAATCGCTGGATCCTGAGGATATCGCACACCGTAAGAATCTACTGGAGGAAATTGAGGGCCAGGGTATGGCATCATTGGGAACTGACCAGGAGGCGCATGCGGAGGAGGAAATGTAGCACCACTGCCGCCTCTCAGCATTTGAGCTTCGACTTCTTCCAATGATAATATCTTAGGAGGGGGCTGATTACTTGGTGCAGGGGGGCCCCACAAGGAGGCCAATGGCTGGAGAACTGCCTGGTCATTCTGGGCAGATGCCGCACTTACAGGATCAACCAGCTTCGCATTGCGTGAATGTAAGTACTGTTCTTCATCCAGAGTATCGGCCACCTTTGCTGTTTGACCGGCGAAATCAAAGTTGGTATCGCCTTGTACTATGGAGCTTCCAAACGTCTCATCATTCATATCATCGTTGGTTTCGTCCAATCTGTCAACAAGTTCATCTTCACCAATCTCATCGAAATCATACACCGATGGTTTAGCATCTGGCTGAACTACAGTTTTAAGTCCGAAGAACGACATGGCTCGTGATAGGTAAGATTTTTGCAAGCTTGAGGTTCAGGTGGGAAGATGGTTGGAAGGTTACCCGGGTGACAGAACAAGAGAGCCGAAGTGAGATTTTCTGTGAGAAAGTTACAGTTATATCAAGGAACTGCTTTTAATTGGCAGTTCTTGGTACAATTTTTCAAATATGAGTATATAGCTTCAATGTGCTGAAACGCGTTTTTTTCTTATATAATATACGTCTCCTCTTGTCCATTAATGCCAAGATCACTTCTGCCAAGCCGGCACGTGACCTTGAAATATTTATGGTAGATCTCATCTAATCTGCTTATCAATCAATACCACTTTTCGATTTTTTCTTTACATATCATGTCTACTAGTTCTCTGGTTCTTACTGATTCAAATGGCTTGCGTAAAAGAGCGTGTAAAAGATCAGCTTGTTCTAATGATGATAGGGTCGGTGGAATAAGACTATCAAGCAGCTGCTGTGAAGGTATGTAACGAGTAGCGCTTTTTTCATATATTAGAGTCATTTCAGGGCTTTCAATGAAATACTGCTGTATTTAATGTCTATTTTAACACTTTTTAGAAAACTGTCTTGTGGAAGTAGCTCGTCGTGAGTGCAATGAACAATGTGGTAACAGGCTAGGAGGCATAGAGAAACCGCCCTCTTCTTTGCCTTGTGATGACCACTTCAATGAAACTAGAAGTTCGTATGGTGCTATATTGGAAAATCTCGGCTGTCTTTGTACACTCTTGTTGTCCTTAAATAAGGAATCATGCTGTATTAGCTCGTCTCCTGGATCTATTCGTTCAATTGTTTCGAACATTGGAGCCCGCAGTTTAGCCAGTGTTACGCCTGTACTCGCTGACAGAAGTGCAGAGGCTGATAGTTGCAATGAGAGCTGTTGTAATGATAGCTGCTGTGACGAACACTCTGATAATGCCAGCGTTGTCAGCAAACGTTATTCCGAGCATCATGTCGCTGAAAGCACTTCCAAAAGGGCTCCTTCTGTTACATCTTCATCGTGCAGTGACTGCTCCGATGATTGTTGCAAAGTTAAGGATTCTGCCAAGTCTGAGGTCATTTTGTCAGATGCTTGTTCGTTGGGCTGCTGTAACGATGAATCTGATGTTGAATGCTCTGCCGAAGCTAGTGGTCAATGTAAAGATAGCGCTCGTCAAATCTGCTCTTCCGCAGACCGTGAAGAAGACTGTTCAGGCGAGTCTTGTTGTAAAGCCGAGATAGAGGAAGTTTGTTTGGATATGCCATCCACCTCACCCGTCGAGCCATCTTCTCTACAACCAGCACTCAACGATGTTGACATTGAGAAAGGCTTATCTAATACTGAGCATTTTGTTGTCAGCGTCAAAGGTATGACATGTACCGGTTGTGAGAGGAAGCTTCATAGATCTCTTGAGTCAGTCCCTCAACTGTCAAATATCAAGACCAGTCTCGTCCTGGCTCAAGCCGAATTTGACTTCAAAGGGTCGATTGCTTTTGAAAGTGCTACTATCATTAAAACCATAGAAAAAATGACTGGATTCACTTGCACAAGGATTACCCGATTTGGAGAGGAGTTGGATATTATTGTTGGTGGGAATATCAAAGATTTCAGCTATAAGACAAGTTTGCCCTATGGAGTCACTGATTTGATAATCCTTAAAAATAATGTTTTACGTGTTATATACCATCCCTCTATGGTCGGGGCCAGAGAGTTGCTTGCAGACCCTTTCTTCCGTTATGAAAAACTGGCTCCTTGTCAAGCTCGTCCCCTAGTTGCTTCCGGCAGAGCAAATGTCCGTTCAACGCTTTTCATGACGCTTCTATCTGCTATTCTAACTATCCCAGTTCTTGTTCTGGCATGGGCTCCTCTTCCTAAAAGGGAAACTCTTTATGGCTCCATTTCATTGGTTCTTGCTACCATTGTTCAGACTGTCATTGCTGGTCCATTTTATGTTGGAGCTCTTAAGGCCCTCATCTTTTCGCGGATGATCGAAATGGATTTACTCATCGTTATAAGCACTACTACTGCATATGTTTATTCCGTTATTGCATATGCTTATCAAGTGGTAGGAAAGCCACTTCTTACGGGAGAGTTTTTCGAAACCAGCACACTGCTCGTCACTCTTATCATGGTCGGTCGCACAGTTAGTGCATTTGCTAAGCAGAAGGCTGTCGAATCCATCTCAATGGAATCTTTGCAAACTTCTACTGCGCTTCTCTTGGACCCTAAGACTCAGCAGGAAGAGGAAATTGATGCCCGTCTCCTTCAATATAATGATACATTCAAAGTATTGCCTGACACGTGTATTGTCACTGATAGTTTGGTACTTGCTGGTGAGTCAGAGGTTGATGAATCGCTCATTACTGGTGAGTCTATGTTGGTTGTTAAGAAGCCAGGAATGACTGTGGTTGCCGGCTCCATCAACCACTCGGGCATTCTTACAGTACAGCTTACCCGTTTGCCCAGCGAGAACACTATAAAGGCCATTAGTGAAATGGTTGATGAAGCAAAATTAGCTAAGCCTAAGATTCAAGCAGTGGCTGATCGAGTAGCTAGTTTTTTTGTTCCTACGATCCTTGTCATTACTGTATCAGTATTCCTCATTTGGATCTCGATTGGAATTGCTGTACGTCATCAGACTGCATCCAAAGCTGCTATTGTATCTATGACATACGCTATTTCTGCTCTTATAGTTTCTTGTCCCTGTGCTATTGGGTTGGCTGTTCCAATGGTGGTTGTCATTGCGGGCGGTGTAGCAGCTAAGCATGGTTTGATATTCAAATCTTCGGATTCAATTGAGATTGCGAGGCATATATCTCATGTTATTTTTGACAAGACAGGCACACTAACTGAAGGCAAACTGTCTGTTGTTGCTCATGAATATATGACGAAAGAATCGGATATTATTGCGCAACTTATTCTTGGTGTGACCTCTGCAAGCAGGCATCCGATATCTGTTAGCGTAGCGAGCTATATGAAGTCACTCAATGTCAGGTCAATGCCTGTCGATAATGTCGTATCTGTAGCAGGGAATGGCATCGAAGCGCAATGGAAAGGGAAGAATATTCGTGCAGGAAATGTACATTGGTTGAATTGTCAAGATTTACCGAAAGTGAAAGAAATGCTTTCACATGGATTATCTATGTTTTGTGTTTCTATAGATGGAGAACTTGTAGCGATTTTCGGACTGCGTGATGCTATTCGTCAAGATGCTGTGGAGACTGTTAATTTGCTCAAGGAACGGTCTATTGAAGTATCAATTGTCAGCGGAGATAATGAAGGAACTGTGCAGTCTGTTGCTCATGTTCTGGGTATTTCTCAGAGTCACACGCGTTCTGGCTGTAGCCCCGAAGATAAACAGGTTTACATCAAGGAGATGCAAAGTCCTAAGAATAGTGTTGTCCTGTTCTGTGGAGATGGAACAAACGATGCTATTGCACTGGCTCAAGCCAATATTGGCATGCATGTGAATGAAGGAACAGATGTTGCTCAGAGTGCTGCAGATGCAGTTCTTATGCGGCCTTCCCTCAAAGGGATCATTGTCCTAGCAGATCTTTCAAAAGCTTTCTATCATCGGGTTATATTTAATTTTGCGTGGGCCTTTATATATAATCTCTTTGCAATCTTGCTGGCTGCAGGAGCATTTGTTGATGCTCGAATTCCACCTCAGTATGCGGGGTTGGGCGAGATAGTCAGTGTGGTTCCGGTGATATTTATTGCACTGCAGCTGAAATGGGCAAAGTTTTCAACGTCTTGAGATGTTTTGTATTTAAATATTTGCATATATTTATAGCTAGAAATGATACCTTTACAATTGTCATTTTGGTCGTCATTTCATAGAGGGGCCATGATTTTTAAGGTTTTAACTTTTTATCAGTGAAACATGCCTAAAATTTTTACACTTTTACCAGAAGATTGAGTTTGTTTTTAAGGTCTTAAGGAAGAATTCATGATATAAAACGACTTCTAGGCAACAAAAATGCTGACCCGTTGCTATACAAGTGTGTTACAAGTTGAACCACCAATGAGACAATGTATTTCAGCAATTCCGTTAACACGTGTCATGAGGTGATCTATTCAAATGGAGCCTATTTTATACATAATATCAATAATAAAACAGTTTCAAAATTAACAGATTTACCCCTAAACTTGGCATCAAAAAGGGCACTACTCCCCATTGACAATTGCACAGCCAGCGAGTGACTGATTTCGGAATAAATGTCTGTCAGGCACCGCCAACGATGTGCATAGCCGTATGCCATTTTGGGGGGCCGCCAACACACGACGCAAGGGGCAGTGAGTGCATTTATCCCTGGCTATAGAAAAGTGGAAAGTACACGGTTTAAAGAAGAAGTATCAATCAATGTGATATAACTTGGGATTTTGTTTTTTTAGCCAAATCAGCACAGTTGTAGCTTAAATCATATGCCCAAATTTTACCGGCTTAAAACTTTTCGCTAGATCTGCATGCAGGGCCAGGGCAAACAAAAGTAACCATGGGGAACAAAACAAATAAAATGTAAGATTGTTAGTCAATGGGATTAACCATCAGATAGAATCGGCGGCTGTTGGTGTGTTTTTTTTGCATTTTGGCTTGTACAAACGGTTTTTCGTGATGCCTTCTCTACCGAAATTCTCCAGGGGCCATTTGCGCATTGTATTTTTGATACTATTTTTGGCTTTGATGCAATGGTCCTTTACTTATTTGCACCAAGCTTCGCCAAGCCAACCGGAATCACTGGTTACAAATGAGCGCGAAAGTAGCGCAAACTCTCCGATTAGACCTTCTGTTGGCTTTTCATATGAAGAGGTAGGAAAGCTATTTAACGAAGGACGGGTTTATAATGCTTTGGATCAGATGGTCAATAAGTATGAGAGGGAAAATGCCACTTTTGTCACTCTAGTAAGAAACTCAGAATTAAATGATATGATTGCATCTGTCCGTGCTGTAGAGGATCGATTCAACAAGTATTATCATTATGATTGGGTTTTTTTGAATGACGAGCCATTTGAGCCCGAATTCACCCTCATGATAAGCCGACTGGTATCGGGTGAGGCCAAATTCGGCCTTGTACCGCCCGAACACTGGGATTATCCCTCATGGGTAGACAAGGATTTTGCGGCATGGGGCCGTCAGACTCTGATGAAAATGGGAGTCATTTATGCCGATTCTGAGTCTTATAGAAAGATGTGCAGGTACGAAAGTGGCTTGTTTTACAGACACGAGCTCATGCAAAAGTACCGATACTATTGGCGAGTGGAGCCGTCCACTGAATATCATTGTGATATTCAATATGATGTTTTCAAGTATATGAGACAGAACAATGTGTCTTATGGGTTCACTATTGCAATGATGGAATTCCCCATTACCGTCCAAACGCTATGGTCGACTACTGTCAAGTTTCTCCAAGAGAATCCTAGCTATAAGAAGGACAATAGCTTGTATGATTTCATCACTGTCAATGGAGAATTTAACTATTGTCATTTTTGGTCCAACTTCGAAATTGGCGACATGGATTTCTGGAGAGGTGAGGCTTACTCCAAATACTTTGACTATCTCGACAAATCTGGAGGATTTTACTACGAACGATGGGGAGATGCGCCTGTACATAGCATTGCAGCTTCCCTATTTCTGGACAGGAGCCAGATCCATTTCTTTGAGGACATTGGTTATACCCATCCTCCTTACTCGCATTATCCGCCGAATTGTAGTGATGCCGACAGTAAATGTGTATGTCGACCTGACCAATCGTTTGACTGGGAATCATACAGTTGTTTAGCAAGATACTTTGTTTCCCAAGGAATGAAATTACCTTCTGGAGTCGACTATGGGAAGATTGAAGGAGATCAGCGTGCCTGGAGTAATATGCCTGATGAAGCCCCACAAAAGAGTGCCGCTGATGATAAGACGACATATTTCCGTGAGAAGCAGGAAAGAGAGGAGCGACAGAAGAGAATTAAAGAGAAACAGGAGAGGAAAGAGAAGGAGGAGCAAGAGAAAAAGAAGCAGGAGGAAAATAAAAAGTAGCATTTTTAATGCTGAATGGCATGGAGGATGCTGATTGATACATCAAAGCTATTTGTACAGCCTACTAATACATTTTGCATGATAGAGCAGTTTGTATAAACAAGAAATTTAAATTATAATGTACGAAATAAACATTCGTGGTATTTATGTTATCCAATTGATATTGTAATTCAGGTTCAACTTTAACACATCTCCATATTACCCTGTCTCGGCCATTTCATCACTTCACCTATCAACAACACCACACAAGCAACCATCATGCTGCTTCTCGAGTATTACAATCTTCTTCTTAAAAGTATATTATCGGAGCATATTCTTGAGGATGCTCCTCCTGCCTCAATTAATCAGGTTGTGAGTGATTTCGACAATGTCACGTTTCACATTAGTACGCCTGAGTCCAAAACCAGGATTGTAGTATCAATCTATATCAAATGTTTCAAGGATCTCGTTCAATATGGAGCTCGAGAGATTCTTCAGCGTGAGTATGGGGAATATGCTCTTGCTCAGCCTGAAGAAGGATATGATTTCTCGTTGGAAATCGACCTGGAGAAGCTTCCGGATACTCTAGAACAACGACAAGAATTGGTGGACAAGATATCGCTGTTGAAAAGAAATACATTTGCAGCTCCTTTTGAAGCAGCAATGAGTAGGTTCGATGAGTTATCGGCCGATGCAACAGATAGAAACTTGGATTTATATGTGCCTGAACACAATGATGCAGAGGTTATGGCTATTCATTATCGAGATGAAGAGAGCATATTTGTCAAACCATCGCATGATCGAATCACTGTAGTTTTTTCGACTGTTTTCAGAGATGAAACTGATCAAGTATTTGGAAAGGTGTTTTTGCAGGAGTTTGTGGATGCCAGGAAAAGAGCCATTCAAAATGCTCCTCAGGTGTTATATTCTCACAAAGATCCGCCTCTTGAGATCCGATCAGCTACAGGATTAAAGCCGTCTTCGAATGTTGGCTATGTGACGTTTGTTTTGTTTCCTCGACATTTGACTGCACAGAGACGAGAAAACTGCATTTCTCATATTCAGACGTTTAGAGATTACTTTCATTATCATATCAAATGCTCCAAGGCATATATGCACAGCCGAATGCGAAGGCGAGTGACGGAATTCCTCAAGGTTCTGAATCGAGCTAAACCAGAGGAGACTGAAAAGGAGCGAAAGACAGCTTCGGGAAGGAGGTTTGTATCGACGGGAGCGTAGGTGTTTATATACTGAAAGGGTATAGTTATTTAGCAGTCTAGTATACATATACTTAGAAGCACGTCGGATCATCTACGTAGGATCCTACTATATTTACAGTTTGCAAATTCTGCCATTTCTCTTCCTACTACTAGCAGTCTATGAGCTCCTCCTCACTACATTATTTACAATTCTATTCCCATGCACTTCTATTCCTTATTCGCAATAGGCCGTTTCGTTCCATATTTCGATCGTCCTCGTTTTCTTCCCGCTACACCTGCCAAATCGCCGGTTCCTCGAACGCATTTGTACTTTACACCAGGCAAATCCTGAGTTCTCCCTCCTCGAATGTGAACAACACTATGCTCCTGAGCATTATGACCTTCTCCTGGAATAAACGCCGTTATTACTCGCCCATTAGTAAGTCTGACTCGACAAACCTTTCGATTGGAGGAGTTGGGCTTCTTCGGCTTCATAGTAGACACTCGAATCACCACCCCTCTCTTCTGAGGACAAGCATCAAGATCCGGCGATTTCGGTATATTTGCTCTTTCTCTTTTCTTGAGCGTTTTAAAATCTCCTCTTTTTCGCATCTGATTCAATGTACATTTATGTCTTATTCCACTCTGTTGCCATATCTGGTTGATGCGACATCCATATGCCATATTTATAGGTGATCTGGCCATATTTGCCCATGTCATTGCTCTAGAAGCCGTACTGAATCCAGCACAATGATTTACAACCCGTGTTCCTGCTCTGAGCCATTGGCTAAGCATGTTGAAATTCCAGTTGAAAGGTGAAATTTTCAAGCTTTGATTTTTCCCAGCCAAATCCACAACGTCATATTTGTACCACTAAATCGCATAAAAATCAAGCACAATTGCTAGTTAGTCATGGCGGACGATTATAAGGATAATGGTTCGCCAGAGAGGGAACGGTCTAGATCGCCGGAATGGGAAGGAGACCGAAATACCAGGCGAAGATCTGAATCTCCAAGAAGAAACGAGCCCCAACGGTCAAATGACTCGCATTATCAAGAAGATGAAGATTCAAATAATGAAGGGACCAATTTGTTCGTTACGGGATTGTCGAAATCTGTAACGGAGAAGGAATTGCTTGACCTGTTTTCTCAGCATGGATCGGTGGAAAAGTGCCAAATCGTCAAAGATCCTCATAGCCGCCAATCAAGAGGATTTGGATTCGTCAACATGAAGGAGGTTTCAGACGCTGACAATGTCATGAAAGCTCTGGATGGCTACGACTTGGCAGGAAGAGTCATTTGGATCCAAAAGGCCAAGCGAAAGAGGGCTCGAACACCCACTCCTGGCAAGTACTTTGGGCCTCCGAAGGATCGAAGAAGAGGTGGTTCTCGATATTATGACGATCGCTATTCTAGGAGAGATCGTTACTCTAGCAGCGATCGTTACTCCAGCAGGGATCGTTACTCTAGTAGGGATCGATATTCGAGAAGATATGACGATTACGGCGATTACTATAATCGTGGGTCATCCAGATATGACGACCGTGATCGATACTACGACGATAGGAGTTACTCATCGAGGTACGATGACGGCTATAGAGGGCCAAGTGATTACCGTGATCACAGAGATAGACGAGACAGTGGGTTTCGTTCGCCGCCTTCTAGAGGTTACCGGGATGGCCATTATGAAGACCGATCGTACAGAGACAGAGACAGGTACAGTCAGGACGACTATCGTTAGGCAATGCATATGGAGTGGTATCTCCATCCGCCTGACTTTTAATATCTTTGGCATCCTTCATTCATGTTTTCTTCAGTTATAGGCAACGGGGACTTCCTCTTTGCCCAATATTAACTCTGGCATCTGTACTTTATTTTTGAAAACCTATTCCACATTCTTTATCAATGTTTAATGGAAGCTCATCATGAACGCATAATCAATTATTCCATTGATACAATTTTGTGTATTTGACCGTCGTCAGAGTATCTTGCACGACTACTACATAATTCGATCCTTTCAATTCATGCAATATGACCTTTTATTCGTCATTTATCTTCTGACATTCATGACCTCCATATTCGAAAGATCCTGGTGGCTCGCTGAAGCCTATTACCTATACCCCTCATCAGGTCCCATACTTTTCGGTCCAAGTCTTCTATATGTGATGTATCTCTTGGAGAAAGCATATGTTCGGCTTTGAATCTATACCTCAGCACATCTTTTCTGGTTATTAGTCCCTTGAATATGCCTTTATCATGGACGTATATCACCCTTGGTCCTACTTTAACAAACAAATCAACCACCTGGTCTAATTTATCTTGACTTGACACTACTACTGGTGCCAGATGTGTAATTTGGCGATATCTAAGCGGTCCCATACCATCGTCTATACCAGGCTCGGACGAAAAGTCGACATATCGATCTGGAGACTCTTGAGTGGATTTGTCTAGTAATGACTTTAAAGATTCATGGTTCACATATCCAGTCAAATATCCTTTGTCATCGACTATTGGATATGATTGATGTGCTGTAGATTCCACAATATGATTGATTTGCCGTACTGTAAGTTCTTTGTCGAGCAGCGTAACTACACTTGTCGTCATGGCCATCGAAACCGGCTCATTATGAGTAAATTTCTCCTTGTTATCGATATAAGGATATCCATTGAACAATATCGCCTGGTCTGCAACACCTCCTTTGCCCCACTTTTCAGATATAGCCTTGGTGGTTCCTACCACAATCATAGTTGGCAAGATATATCTTAAAGCACCAGTTAATTCAAACATGATAACCACCACAGAAACGGTTAGATTCATGATGCCGCTGAGAGCTGCCCCAGCTCCAAGGAACGCATATGTTCCAGGCACAATACATTTTCCTTCTGGTGGGCATTGGCTAAATAGCCACCACGTTGGAAACTTTTCGTAGAGAGCTTCGGCAATGGTGCCAACCAATCGGCCAAATAATGCTCCAATTGCCATCGAAGGAACAAAAATGCCCGCAGGAACTTTTGCTCCGTATGAAACTATGACTAGAAATGTCCTTACTATAATTGCAAACAAAAGAGAAAATACCACTGTGACTCTATTGTCCGGGTTGCACATAAAATCGTCCTTGTCATGTTTTATTAAGGGATCGCATTCCCTAAACAACACTTGCATGCTTTCTGTCATATCTATCCTAAGAAACGAGTTAAAGTAGCATATTATCGCAGTAATAAATGCCAGAAAAGTCACCTCTTCAACTGCATATGAGGAGAGGAACTTCTTTCTGAAGGACTGGGCTCGTAGATTCCATTTGCTGACAAAAATGCCATACAAACCGCCCAACGCTCCTATAATAATAAAATAAATAACCTCGAAATATCTCCACTCATTATCAAAGTGAACAGAAAATAATACTAGTTGTCCGTCTCGAAATGGGTTGACGGCAGCTAACGAGGCGACAGCTACCAGAGCACAGAAGTAGCTTCTCCACATGGTTTTAAGCTGGAAATCAGACGATATTTCCTCCAGAGTGAAAAGAACCCCACCCATGGGACTGCCGAAAGCGACAGCTACACCTGCAGCTGTGCATGCACTGAGGATTTCTCGTAATTTGGAATAATAAAGCCTGTACTTTTTAAACTGAACGGCAATACTATTTCCAACACAAGTAGCATAGTGTACACTAGGGCCTTCTTTGCCTACCGAAAGTCCTGAAGCAATTGTCAACGGTAATGCTATACTTTTGATGGCTAGTGTTCTTGCACCAAGAAAGCCTCTCATGACAAAGCCGGCAATAATGCACTTAATTTCCGAGATTCCCGACCCTGCCGCATAAGGAGCGTAAGAATATACTATAAATGCACCGATGAATGCCAGAAATGTAGATATAGCCACGTATATGATGTAATCAATGACGACAAACGATGCCCAAGGCTTCCATTCGGGGCAGACTTCATAGCCAGAACAACAAAACCCTCTGTTTAGATAAAAGCCTACAGTACAATGACCGGTTTTAATATCAGCCAGCCATTGAGTGACAATATTAATCATTCCTGCTATAAGCCCGATAGATAGTCCAATGAGACCCAGAACTACCCACCCTTGAGCATCTGAGTACCATTTAGCAAAGAGCTGTAATATGGCTCTTCCTCGAATGCTTATATGTCCCGACTGGTTATGCAAGAAACTGTCTTTGTCGGCACGCTGGACTTTCTGAATCTTGAGATGATTGTCCCTAGCAGCATCTTCTACCCAGTCTATGGTACTGAAATCTTCATATCTACGAGTTTCGATAACAGTAGCATCTGATACATCTGAGACTCTATGAGACAGCTGCTGAAGTCTGAAGATATTAATATGTAGAAACGAGTGGTGTTGTTGTATTTTGACTTACCTTAAAGACATACGAGTGTTGGAGATAGGAAAGATGGAGAACAATGTGAAAGAATATGGAACAATGGGGGAGGGTTGAGAAGTTACGAGATTGGAGAGTTGTTAGAATTGGTGAAAAGAAGATGAAAGAATGATTTTATGGATGTACAAAATTCAAGTTGATTTATTATTACTGAAACGTTATTCATTATATCGTTAATAGATCAGAGATTATCATGATATGTTGTTGTACAACCTTAACTGAATCTTTTCCAAGGTTTATCGTTTAAGCAATTTGTCGTAGAAAACGTCCTTTTGACTAAAAAAACATCACTTTGAGGTTTTTTTTAATTTGAAATAACCCGTATTTCAGCCGTTTTGGCATGTCAAAATTGGTTTCTGGCTTTTTTTCTATAATCAAGTGTATAGTTACTGTAAAACAACCTCCATATTCTGCCAAACAGTCAGCCATTCAGAATCCCATGTCGAATGAAAACTCACTTGGGCCAGATTTCCAAGAGGTTGCAGAATCCGTTCAAACTGGCTCGGCAAGACAGCGCAAAGTGCAGTCGGAGGCTGACTTCGAGCATGAGAAACAGGTGTTTAAAGACGGTCCTGTAGTACAAACGGACAGTGTAAGTTATTGATATAGGAAGTTATTGTTTAGAAGCCTGAATTAACATTATAGTGGCTTTTTGACAAAATTTCATACGACCAAAACAGTAAAGTCGATAGAAGTTATCACAAACAGGCTGCTGAAAGAGCATATTATCTCAGAGACTACCAAAAGACCTTAGACATTTTGAAAATAGCCGACAATTGGGATTTAGGATCCAAAGACAGGCAAGAGCTTGATACTATAAAAGATCATGCAGAAAGAAAACTCAAGGGTGTTTGAGTTCAGCTTGATCCAACATCTCTAGCATATACTTTGACCTCAATCTTACTCACATAACGCTCATTTAATGCATTTTTATCCTCATCTTCTTCATTCCGTATTTCATCTTTCACCACTTTTGTTCCTGTTTCAATTTCCAATTGATAGCCCTGCTGTTGCAACTTCAAGGCTACACTCAATGTCTTATCAATGCAACCTCCTAATCCAACCAAGCGTACATGGTTATTCTTGAGCTTCTTCTCCTGTATTCTATCTAAGATTTTGATGGTTCTTTTGAGTGCTGAGACAAACGGTGTTGAAGACGATATAAACACCGTGTTGCCCAGCTCTTTCAACGATATTGGAGCAGAATGTTTTATAAGAACTTAAGTTAGTAAAAATACAACTCCCCCTTAGTAAATAATCCATAACTTCACCATTACGTACCTCCTTGTTCCACTTTTTTTTGTTTTGGCATAGTTTGATGGAAATTTCAAGGACCAATTTCCTACTCTTCAGCCCTTTACCTTATAACACCAACCCGTCATAACTACCAGTAAAATGCCCCAACTTCCAGACTGGTATCGTATAGTTGATGATCCTTCTTCAGTAGCATTGTATGTATAGTGAGAAAATATGGCATGAATTATAACACTAATTAATATTCTAGACGTCATGGTGACTATGGTATACCAGCACCACCGGCATTTTCCAAGGAAAAGGACAAAAAGGTAAGCATTAAGCGATATGGGATAGTCTATTGACGTGATTACATGATTTCTAATACCATTCAGTCTTCTTCTTCGGTGTCGTCGGCAGTAAAACGTAAAAGCTCCGATCAAGATTCTCTCAAAGTTAAACGAGCATGGGAAACAGCCCTAGCGCCGGCCAAATCTCTCCCTATGAACTTATTCGTTAGCTACATGTCAGGCAATTCGTTACAAATGGTTCCTATTACTATGACGGTGATGATGTTCTTCGTTGGACCTCTAAAGTCGATTTTTACCGTCAACAAGCAGTTTGAAAACCTCAAAGGATCCTCGAATATTGAAAGTGATCTCATTATGACTAAATTGGTTTTTATTATATGCAATCTACTGGCTGTAGGAGCAGGTGTGTGGAAACTTAATGCCATGGGTTTATTGCCTAATACTAGAAGTGATTGGCTTGCATGGGAAACGAGTCCAGTTTTGTTGGAAAAGTTAGGGTAGATTTGAAGCAGGATATAGTTTAATATTGAGTTGCAGAGTTGCAATAGATTCGCTAGTGTAACCATTCAGAATCTATGCTGATACTGCATGATGATCGGTACAGTGAACTCTGCAACCTACAGCCTGGTTATGCGATTTGCTCCGGATCATACTCGTCTATCTCAGCAGTAAACTCCGTTCCACTCTTAGCCCAATTCGTGAATCCTCCTTCAATAATTACAGGCTCAACACTGTGCTGTCTCTTAGCAGAAACATCTTCAAACCATCCCCAGGTTCGTACTGCTCGATCTCTAGATGATCTACAGTACAAATAGATTTTATTTTTCCCTGACTTTTCTGCAAGGTCATATAGCTGTTCAATTGAGTGATAAACGCTCTGAGAAGGAACGTGGATCGATCCTTTGAGGGCCCCTCCAACGTAATCACTGTCCCTCAGATCCACAATCAACGATTTGTCGCGATTGTTGGTAATTTCCTGTAAAACAGCACCTGCTTTCTCATATTTGGGATTGTCACTTTCTGGTGCAGGATATTTAGCTAGCCATTGCTCTACAAATGGTGCAGGCATTTTGGTTGGTTTAAAGGTTGACTTATGAAGCGAACAGAGCGAAGAATAAGAGAATATCACGTGATTCTCCGTATATCTACGATTCGTGAATAACTTCTATTAGCCTCAATTAGTTGTTTTTTCTTCATTTCCATGCTCTTTGGCGTATCGAACTTCAAATATTCGTTCGATGTTCAATTTTTCCAAATCGTCATAGCTGCTGTCCACGACACTCATGCTGGAAGATCCCTTAAAACAGTCTACCAGGATTAATTTGTCGTAATTTTTTAGATCGACTTTGTGTCCATGCTCACGTCCAACGCACTCTGCTACGGTGTGTATGATTTGATCTCTAGTTAGAACAGTATGGTTGCGTGTGGTTGGCTTAATAGCGAATTTGACAGGCTCCTGGTCGTTGTCCTTGTGAAAATGCGGTTTCAACACATTCAATGCCAGTCTTTTGAGTCCTTCAATGGTTGATGAATCTGTTCTTGTTACTGGAGTAAATCTTTGGCTATATCTTGAAGGAAGTTAGTTTAACAGTCGTAGGCTAGAAGTATTGATTCCCATGCTTACTTTGTTTGCTTGGTGCCGCCATTCTTGGCGTCTTTACATATTTTAAACGCCAATTGAACAGGATCCACAGGCTGTTTTGCTCGAAAAAACAGTAGGCATTCGCAATTGATAGCAATTGGTGTTAGAAGCTTTGACTGAGAATCTGACGACGATTCATGAAGCTCTTGGACCTCTCTTCTTATTTCTGCTTCAATATCATCTGAATCACTTTTGGTTTCTTTCTCGGTATCTACATTTCCTTGGATATTGTTGTGGCTGGTATTTTCAGAAGTTACATGATCGGATCCATAGAGATCAATGAGAGTCTGCAAGTTAGAAGCAGAGACAATAAAGAGAAAATATCGAGGAAAGAATTTCCTCTTGTGATTCGGTTTCTCACTCACCTCACTAAACAAATGCTGTAATTCTTTTTCACTTTGCTTCTCTTTTCCACGAGCACAGGTAACGAAGATTCCAGACCAAGAAGGTTCGATATTTTGGTCCTTGAATCAAGTTAATAAATAGTTTGATATAAAAAATAAACAACTCAACTTGAGAGTTTGAATTCACCTACCGCAATTCTCCTTTTACCTCTTTTTGCTTGTTTGTCGGAATTTGTGTTTTTTCTCTTCATAATGTCGTTGGAGTGATGAAGAGATGGTTGATCCGTACAAAGTGATGTTTGGGCTCCAAGTGAAGAATCCACCACAAACACCATCTAGTTGTGTTTTTTTATTTTTTTAAGCCAAGACTGCCAAGCTATCTTTTAAGGTACATTTTAAGCAATTGTCTTTTTATGGAAGTTTAGCCGAGGCGGGTGAAGCACGTAGTTATTGGTTTGGCATTTGTTTTCTGTTTACGGGCTTTTCCCTCTAGTACTAAAGGAGTGTCTAATAACAATGAAGGATAACGAAGACCATTTAACAGGAAATTAACAAAATGTCCATGGTATTTGTTCAGATATTTGGGGGGTTTGGAGTTTTGTTTGCTTGATCAAATGTTAGTTAATAACTAAATAAGTTTTATAGAATCCTCTTTTTTCAACAAGAAAGTGGCAGTGCTAATATAAAGACTTAAGAAACGCACTTAAGTATGAATTTTAGTTCTGCTTTGATCGTGGTTACTTATTGTTCTATTGTTAAAGCTCTTTGATTAACTTAATAGATAAACCCAATGATAATTCAGACTTGTACTATTACTAGACTCAAATATAATATATTCTGGTAGATTATAATCAATCTACTTCAATTCCAACTCCAATTACCTTTTACAATATGCAAATGTGTTTCATATTGCCTTTTAACTGGTTCCTGCTTAAGATCGTATATAACCTTTTTCGGTCACGTGTCCTGCCTATTTAGGAAACTAGGTCTAGATCAACGTCATGGAGTAGTATCGTTACCCATGTTAGAAAAATGGTGAATAATATATCAGTTGACAATTTCTACTACTTTCTTTATAATTTGGCTCCCTAAGCACTGTCGTAATCTTATAACCCTTTGGTCCTTATATCTCTGGTAATCTCTCCATTTTTGGGAGAGCTCCGATTAAGTTAGCTTGTTGAGTCAGTGAACAAACTTACGAGGCTAATATAAGGTGCATAAGTGTTCATCTTCGACTTCTCTTTTATTCTTTTTTTCAGATTCAGTTTACGCAAAGTTTTTTATGTCATAAATCTTACTCTTTGTTGTGTTCATTTGTGCACATATGCCACAACAGGATCGCCCACTACCAGTTTCCAAGAATCAGCGAGTAATTGGAAGAATAGCGTGTACTTATTGTCGATCGCGCAAAGCTCGTTGTATAGTAGATGATGATTTCTCAAACTCTTCAGGTCAAGTTTCGTGTAAATCATGTCGAGCTCTAGGAAGACCGTGTGTTTTTGGGCCTCGGCGGGGCCGAGGTCCTGCCAAAAGGTCTCAAAAAGGTTCAAAAAAAGGCCTTCTTTCTAATAGTATTGGTGTAACCTCAGATGCAATATCAGTTACGAGTGAGCCTGACGGCTTCAGTGATGTCAGTTGTGACAGTAGTTCGAAACCAATAGCTGAAGAGGATGAGTCAGTCAAAATAGCTTCAAAAATTCTACAGCAATTCTCCGAGTCTGTAGTAATGGGCAGCACCATTAATTATCCGTTAAATTGGCAAGAGCGTAATTTAACGAGTTCTAGCCGCCCAAGACCAAATGTTATTGTGGGTCCTTTGGAGATCGAGACCGAACTGAAATCGTTTGATTTGTACAGTATATTAAGCAAGCCGTTTCTGCCTGTCTTATCAACCGATCTTCTGTGTCCAAGGCCGCTGTTCAACATCTTAATGAGGATTTTTCTCAATCAAATCTACCCTTTGTGCCCCATTGTGCATCGCCCCACTTTTGTTCGTGATCTTAACGAACATCGGGAACTGCACGATCGTTACTTTTTTGCATTTGTTATTAAACTATGTGCGTTCGTTCTGGCTACTACTCCTCGCAAATTCCTCTACCTTAAAAGCCTGGCGCCGTCTCTCAAGTTCACTGACCATCTTGAAATGCACCAATATTGTCAAGATCTATCTGATGCGGCTCTGGGCATAGGTTGGGTCAGTACTGGTGACGAGTACTTGAGATGGGCATGTTTATTTCTGACAATGATCTCTGGCTCGTACATCGAGTCGGACAGGGCGAGGAGTATGGTTGCTGGTGATGCTACAGAAGGAATAATAAAGGGTCTCCGGTGGAATCATCCTACGGATTCTTTCAAAGGGAAAAATTGCATTGAAATCGAGTTAATAAAACGAGCAATGTGTCTGACTCTTTTTAAGTCATTTTCTCAACGTTTCTTCATGCAAAACTTTACAGTAGTGAATTGCAACACTTTGGGCATATGCGATCCTACTCCTTTTATACCTCTTAACGTTGACGACGAGTATATCACTCCAACTGCAATACTGTCGGTATCTGGAAATACAGAATCCGCTAGAACTCCTATAATATCTGGGTTCATTGCCAATATCAGGGCCCATCTGTGCTTGGAAGATTTTAACTATGAGGGCTCTGCAAATCATCCAGTTCCTCTGGGTTTAACGGCCGAAGAGAGCGCGACATGGAGACTTGTAAGTTCTACTGGTGTTGTAGCTGCTAATTTGCCACCGGAGTTGGCAGGCTGGAAAAACTTCGTTCCAGGTGTTCAAGACTCACTTGGCGACGATTTTTTGGAGCTTGAACTGGATAAAGTTGGGCAGTTCTGGTATGCAGATACCCCTGAGATATATGAGGCTCAAATGGAAAGCTCTAGAGCTAATGTTCATGTTACTTTATTGACAGTACGCAGTGTTCTACTCAGTTATCTTGAGAAGCTATGTCGGGAAGGTAATCCTCAGCGATCTCCTGAAGTCAGGGCCCAGTTAGAAACGCGTATGTGGCAAATAAGAGAGGATCTTTGTAAGAGTTTGATTCAAATACTTCGAAATATGTCTCTTTACAGTATTGAGCCAAACGGATTATCGGTGATATTTAAAGTACGAACAATTGCGGCTTCGCTTATTAACTATCCGTCTGAAATGAAAGGCGACATTCTTCTCAAAGTAGAATCATATATTTCGAGGTTTGTGGATCTTCTAATGATGCTTATGACAAGCAGAGGCACAGAATCCGAGAATAGCATATGGATCGCCCTCAATGCTCAAAGCCGACTACGCTTGGAAGGCATATAACATGTCATTTTTGCCAGGCATCTGAATTCTGCCTGGTAAGTTGTACAATCTTTTCTAAGAGAATATTCTCACACTTTTCTGGTGGTATGCCGCCTCTACTCGCCATACTGTAGAGGTCCGACAGGGTTTTGCCTGCAAACTGTGAGAATGAAGCTACAGTCTCGTGATCGGTTCCCTGAATTTCATCGAGCTGCTCAAGTGTCTCTTCTGCGTTCTTTTGTTTATCTATCTCTTCTTGATCATTATATTTTGACCAATAGTCATCGTCCTCGTCGTTCAATATACTTTCCTTAGTTCTCTGCCGAGCTGTATATGCTTCCCATGCATCTTCCACTGATTCACTCCAGTAATTGATATCTACTACACTATATGGATTGTATGGTGTAGCAAATATGCGGTAAAGAGGAAATTCATGTTCTTCAGGCTCTTCGGCATCTTTAATGGCAGTATGGAACAAGAAGTGAATGGTGAACTCATCCCCGACATTATGGGAGATCAGTCCATACAAGCTATATAAATCACTTCTATGGTATGAAGGCTTGTAAGCCATTTGCTCTTTCCAGTTGCTAGCAATAAATTGCTGGATCATCTCTGCCAGTTGATCCTGTCTCTTTACCAGAGATCCACAGCTTGTTACAAAATCAATGGTCACTTTTCCACCAATCCAGCCCAAATTATATACTAAATCAAATAAATGAGGATTATTACTATATTGTTCTGGAGGTTCCTGATGGAACCAAACTGGCTGTAAGATGTTGTCCGACTTGTTTTCTGGATCATCTTGATTCAATACACCCGTAGCGATATTACAAACATCTTGTATGGTTTTAATGATGATATCCTTTGATAGGATGGGTCCAAGAGTGGGATTGCTCATTTTAAAGTGGTTTTCTGTTAAAAAAATGCTATTTTGGAGCTTTTGTCAAGAAAATCGCTAAGAGGTGCATACAAATCACAAGTTATATGATGGCTAAATAACCAGCAGATACCTGAAAAGGTACCTCTTTAGGTACCTGATTCAGTCAGAAAACACGGGAATTCTTCAAAAGGACATAGATAAACAAAATCAGTTATTTACATATATTATAACACTATAAGAATATGTTAATAATATATAAGATTACAACCTATGAGGTGGTGGTTGTGTTTTGAGTCGTTAATAGAGGCTTCTACTGAGAAACCTTTGGCGACGCAACAGCACACATAATTAGAATAAATGCTATTCAGAAATAAAAAAAATAGACGTTGAATGCGTAAAAGATTGACGCCATTTGCCATGCACATATTGCCATTTTACTTCTTGGCTTTGTTTCGAGGCCATTTTTGACGAGATGACTTAGAAACACCTTCACCTTTGCCATTAATATTACCGTTTTCATGTTGCTCATCAGTCTCATTATCATCTTCTTCCTGCTGTAGGAAGGATATTTTGAAATTAGGGGCACTTATATCCGTAAGGGGATCAATGCGACCGTTTGCCCGGGTTTTAATGATGGGTTCCGGCCGTCGAGAGGAATTGTAAAGCTGTTCCACAGACAATTCTGACAGGGCTTTCAAATGAGCATAGCTTGCAGCATGTTCATCTACAGTTTCTTCGGAACCAGCCAGAAACAGATCAACAGACTTGAGTGAGTCATCATCAGCAGCATATAGCTTTTGAAGCAAGCTTTCAAAGGCCAGGAACTCGTCTTCAGGAATAGCCACATATTCAGATGAACCAGATGAAACACTGGAAGCTATTGCACGTTTGACAGAGGCAGCACGCAGAAACTTGAGGACCAAATCAATGGATTGCGTACGAGTAGCTTCAGCTTCGTCACGGACTTGCTTGAGCTCAGCCTTGAATTGGGCTTCACGAGATTCCAGCTCCTTTTTATGAAGCGAATCTTTCTCAGTGCTGCATTCATTATACAAAGCCATAAGCTCAGTCAATTCCTTGAGAGGAGCATCGACAGATCCCCGGTCAGCCAAAGCAGACAACTGGTCAGCATTCAGAGTAGAAGCCTCAGAAGAATCGTTGGAAATTTCCTGATATTTATCGAGTTTCTGCTTACGTTTAAGGAGATTTCGAAGCCGTTTTTTCACATGCTCGGTGAATTTATCATCGTCAGCACTGACATTGTGCTCCTCATTGAGTTTCTTAAGCTGAGCAGCCCGTTTTTGCGCTCGTTTCGATACTTTATCTGAGGCCCCGTCCATAATGCTAAATACCGTGACGGTATGCCAAAGGTTTCACGGATTTCACTCAACAATACAACAAGGGAGGTTTTTGGCTGGTGGTTTGTTAGGTTGAAAAGCCCTGGATATACGGAAAATAAGAAAAAATTTTAGCACTAGAAACCTTATATACCAGGGTGCAAAACAACAGAAAACCAATCAATTGATTTATAGCAGCAAAGAAATCGAATTCTATATCCATATATATAATTTCCAGCCCGGTTCAACCCCTCTCCCTGGCCAAAAACCTCCTTTTCTTGCTGCAAATCCTTGGCCTTTTTCCTCTTCCAACAACCATGTATAAGGGCTCCATTGGACATTTGATTCGATTAAATCAGCAAGCAGCCAGCAAACTAGCAACAATGGCCACCCGAGTTCCTCCTCCGCAAAGTTTAGTTGAAACGGCCAAACGAGCTGCTGCTTATGCAGCTGTAGATGAGAATTTCCCTGAAAATGCTAAAGTAGTTGGGGTTGGATCCGGTAGTACAGTTGTATATGCTGTTGAACGGATAGCTCAACTCAAAGAATTACGAGGTATCGACATCAGCAAGATTTTGTTTGTTCCTACGGGATTTCAAAGCAAAAAACTCATTTTGGATGCTGGGCTTCGAGTCTCTAGCGTCGATGAGTATTCAACTGGCGATTTAGACCTGGTCATTGATGGTGCTGATGAAGTCGATGCTCATTTGAATTGTATCAAAGGAGGCGGAGCTTGTTTATTCCAAGAAAAACTCGTTGGCCAATGCGCACGCAAGTTTGTGGTTGTAGCCGATTCTTCCAAGAAGAGCCAGAAACTGGGCATGTCTTGGATCACTGGAATACCCGTTGAGGTCGTCCCAATAGCGTATCAGAAGGTCCAATCGGATTTATTCAAAATGGGTGCCAAGGCCGTATCATTGAGAGAGGGTGGAAAGGCCAAAGCTGGTCCTGTTGTGACTGATAATGGAAATTTCATCCTGGACACGCATTTTGGTCCCATAGAACCCACCCAAGTTCGAGAACTCGACATAAAAATTAAATTGCTTGTGGGTGTCGTTGAAACGGGTCTTTTTGACAATGCAGTGGTAGCATATTTTGGCGAGACCGATGGAACAGCTAGTTGCTTGACCAAAGATGATGCAAAGAAGACTGAAGTGTAGGGTCATTATAGACGTCATGATATATTTAAGTTTTTTATAGACGGTATAGTTGCAGAATGACCTGCAGCAATGCTAGTGGTATGGGGGCTCTTAAGAGAGCGGCCCTGGTCGTGCTTTTAGCGATCTTAATCATGTTGTTAGTTCCTCGTAGCCTACCTATTCACAAAGTTCTTGCAGCAAAGCCAAAAGCCGCCTTTGATCATTCACAAGTGTCTGCTTGCGTTGCTCTGACAAATTGGCCATGACACTTGGAAGAATGCAGAATAAAGGAACTCTGAAAGAATTGAGGGTTGTTTGATGCGATGCTGCCATATCCTTGGTAGCTTTGAGGATTTTACTATCAAAGCTGTCAAGCTCATGCTGGTACGTTTTTTCCAATTGACGAGTATTAGCATTATCGTTAGCTGAGCCTGTCATCATACCGACCAAACCTTGGATTTCATCTCTTCCAGCTTGCTTGTTCCTTAGACTCAACTCCAACTCTTGTCTCATCTTCCACCATTCCTTCTCATTACTCTTATGCTCCTCTATACATTTACGCAGACTACTTATAAACTCGTCATTATTTCCCATATATCTGAATAAATATTTGATAGCTTCCTTATAAGTGGTGATTTTCCCGGGATCAGGCGAATCCTCTAGTGCTGGACTATGATACACTGCATTATTATCACCATTCACTCTCTCCAATCCTTTTCTCTGAGTCTCGGATAATTGATGCAACAAATTCTTCAAAAAATCGCTTGCATTTTCACCCGAAGATGGGACATTAGGCTCCATTCAGTTTCATGTTGGAAAGAAAAACATTTAATTTGAGATATAAACGGGGCCCTTGCTGGGGTTTATTTTGGGTGCAATTTGACAACACCTTAGCAAATAACAGCTGAAGAATCAAATAGCCAGCGAGGGATTGGACAGAAAATACAAACGACAAATCCAATAATAGTCTTTATAAAGCTATTGATTAGTCCGGCATCTTGACCAGAAATCCTCCCGGTAAATTACACGATTATCTTTACTGTTATTACTAGACGCATTCCATCATGGCCTCAGCCATCTTTTTCTTAGATCTCAAGGGGAAACCTCTTCTATCACGAAACTATAAAGGTGATATTCCTTTATCGGTGGTTGAGAAGTTCCCCATGCTACTCATGGAAGCAGAGGAAGAATCCAGTGCTGTTGCGCCCTGTTTTTCTCATGAAGGAGTCAATTATTTGTACATCACTCATAATAATCTCTATGTGTTAGCTCTTACCAAAAATAATACCAATGCTGCTGAAACTCTGCTGTTTTTACATCAAGTGGTTAAGGTGTTGACCGAATACTTCAAGGAGCTCGAGGAAGAATCAATTCGCGACAATTTTGTCGTCATTTACGAACTACTGGATGAAATGATGGATTTCGGCTATCCACAGACTACTGATACAAAGATACTCAAGGAATATATCACCCAGGAATCTCATGCATTGGAGGTACAGGCTCGTCCACCTATTGCTGTAACCAATGCCGTGTCATGGCGTGGTGAAGGCATCACATATCGAAAGAACGAGGCTTTCTTGGACGTGGTCGAATCAGTTAATCTGCTTGTTTCTCCTACAGGACAGGTATTGCGCTCTGAGATTCTAGGCTCTGTTCAAATGAAGTGCTACTTGTCAGGCATGCCCGAACTCAGATTGGGCCTAAATGATCGTGTCATATTTGATCATCAATCCAATACTACAGGCCAGGCTGTATCATTTGGCTCTGCTGGACGTGGTGGAAAGGCCATAGAAATGGAAGATGTCAAGTTCCATCAATGTGTGCGATTATCTCGGTTTGAAAACGACCGAACCATTTCGTTTATTCCACCCGACGGCGAATTCGAACTCATGTCATATCGATTGAACACTGCCGTTAAACCTCTCATTTGGGTCGATTGTAAGGTGAGAACGTTTTCTTCGTCACGAGTGGAAATCATCGCTAAAGCTCGCGCTCAATTTAAGAGGCGGTCCAATGCCAATAATGTCGAAATATTAATTCCTGTTCCCGATGATGCCGACTCACCCAAGTCCAAAGCCAATGCGGGAAGTGTTAAATGGCTTCCAGAGAAGTCTGCTATCATGTGGCGTATCAAACAATTTGGTGGTTCACGAGAATTTACAATGAGAACAGAGCTGGGGCTCCCATCGGTCAGAGATGCCGATGATAGCTTCAACAAAGTCAAAAGACCCATTCAGGTCAGCTTCACCATTCCATACTTCACCACATCTGGCATTCAAGTCAGATATCTCAAGATCATAGAGCCGAAGCTGCAGTATCAGTCATATCCTTGGGTACGATACATCACCAAGAGCGGCAACGACTATACCATCCGGATGTCATCTTAATACACAGCCTGTGTTGCATGATTTAAGTACATTTGCGCAAGCTACTACTGTAAGTTTGTAACAAAGGAAAAAGTATTCTCTTTCATAAAAACTATGCCCGATATCCACTATTTAAAAACAATCACTATTAAAAAAGTCACAGGATCACCCATACGGGATCCTTTAATCATAAAGACGCTTGTCCAATTCACGAAGTACTTGTGCGACACTGTTTACTTCGACTTCCATGCCTCTGGTTCGTAACTGGCTGACCATATGGCCAAAATCGGCATTTCGGAAATCCTTATGACGTGCCAACGTTTTATATGCAGCAGCGCATGGAATAAACGCTCCTGGCTCCGCTGTACTGCGTGTATGGGAAACACGGCGCACTTGCTTCTCCCCATTGGCATCTGTTATACGGTCTCTAGAAGCTAGGGTATTGCAGAACAGCGTCGACATGGGGTCGTTTTTGCATTGAAAACAAGTCCCGGGATTCCCCGAACATCCTGGCCTTTTTGTACTACCACTAGTTAGACTCCGAGACGAAGATTGAGCGGATATTTCAGGCAGAGATAGCTCACGAATTGGTGGAAGCTCCGGGCCGGTTTGTTCATCGTTTTTTGCCTCAAGATCGGCAGCTTCTTTACAAAGACAAGGAGTACCAACGGAGCAGAAGCCGCAATCTTTGCTTCCAGTCGACGACAGCTGTACCTCGAGTGACATAGACGGTGCGGGAGTGTCCAATTTGGACTTCTTCTTGGGCCGAACAAAAGCGTTAGTCAGGTCAGTTTCTCGCTCCTCAGGCGAGTCCATTGGCTTAATACCAGCCCTTTCACAAATACAATCATCCTTGACACATACAGAGCAGGTAACTTCGACGCTCTTTGGAACAGGAAGTTTCTGCTCTAAAGCCCGATCAAGGTCCTCCATGGTCAATTCTCGGCTACCGTCACCTTCAGAGTGCTGGTGAAACTTGGCCAGTGACGTTTGTAAATTATGGACTATACTCCTCAGCTCATTGTTCTCCTTGTGAAGTGATTTAATCGTATATTGCATCTTGGCGTCTCGAGAAGCGTGGTCCTTCTCAATTTCCATCAGTTTGACCTCGAGATCACTGACTAAGGCAGCTCGGCGCTCCCGGAAAGCACGCTGAGCAGCACGATTCTGAGCTTTCCTCTTACTTGGAGGAGCGTCCGAAGACGGCTTACGTCCGGGCTTTGGTCTTGGCGGCAAGACCCATGTCTTAGAAGTACTCAGTTTGATAGGACCAGTAGATTGCTTGGATTCGTCAGCAGCTGGTGAGATCTTGGAAAGAAGAGTCTTTGGCTGCAGAGCACTCTGCGGGGCGGCGGCTACCATTGTTGTAGAATTCTCACGAGAATTGCTGCGCGACTTTTGGTTGGTTGGTTGTGAGAAGAAGTTGGGAAAAGATTCTAGTTTTTGTATAGGATCAGATAATAAACGGGGTTGTACATGTGAGAACGATTATCTGATGGAATTTGCAGGGGCCACAGAAAACCTAAATAAAATACACGAAAAGGAAAAAAAAGCTGCGGAATAAAGCGGTTCATAAATATAAAAGGAGAATTTTAATTATAATTATAGTTATAATTTCAACGGACCTTTTTGCTTGTATTCTGGTGGATTTGTCTATGTTGAAGTCCGATTTCGGACACATGCATCGTTTAAATCGCTTTTTACACCTCCACAATTATGAGGCAGTTGCACGGCCTTCAGTTGCACGGCCTTTAATTATTGGCTATGGGCTTGAATTATTTGCTATGACGTAGAATGTCTAAAAAATATGATTGGGCGTTTAATAAATGTGAATATTTCATATATTGAATTAGAAAATATTTGCTACTGAAGGATTGTGAATTGCTTGGTCCAATTTAACAACAACCACTGTATCAAATCTATATATCAAACGCGGTCCCCAAAGACAGGCAAAGCTATTTTACAGAAAAGCATTCGATTTTATACGAAAAGCAACTAGCCAAAGATATCAGATAATCAGAAGCAGGAGATGAAACAGGGTCAAATCTCCAGCCAATCACAGGTAAAATGACATGGAGTGTCATACAAACCCTAGTGCCCCGAACGGCTGATCAACCAGCAAGGATGATCTGATAATCAGTAAATATCTACGAGCATCAAATGGCAAAATTAACATGTGAAATTTCAGAAAATGAGATGATTTTTTATTATATATCACTACTAGTTTGCCCAGAGGAGGTATCAAAGCCAAAAATACGACATGGGCCACGCTGGCCGACAATAGGTAGTAGTGGTAGTAGTAACGGTAACAGTTCCGCGAAATTCATGGGCTCCGGGAAACCGAAGAATAGCCAAATTTGTACAAAACAAAGAATATAATGAAGCAGAAGCCATTGGAATCATACAGTCGTATAATTGACTTTAAATGGAGTGCAAAAAAACAAGAAAAACATCGTATAGACCGAGCTCTTTAACTCCTATGGCCGAAACCTCGGTGAAAAGGCCAATTTTACTACGGCATTTGGACAATATGACATTTTTGAAACAATGGACGGCATCAAAAATAACTACTGTAGCATCTGGCGAAAAAGTTTATAACAAGGGTTCTTATTGACTGTAAAGTTAATGATAGCACCAAAGCCCCCTCTCGTAATCAAGTTGATCCTGAAGAAGACAGAAGTTCATTTGTTTAGGAGGAAATTGATTTCATCCTAAAAAGAACATTTAACCCTTACAGACTAATCCTAAATCACTTGAACCGTCATTTCATTCATCTTTGCCAAAATCACAAGACGTTCGAGAAATAACAGTTTCCATGGCTGACATTTTGTTCAAGTGCCGAAATTTCTTTGAGGTTTTACTTCAGCCGTGCATGGAATATTTTGTTAGAAACTTCACCTCTTTAACAAGAAAGAATATCACCATGCTTAAGGAGACTTGGAACTCCATGATTTGCATGTTACCGGTGTCGAATCATAGGTATTCTCTAAGATGGATATCTAAGGTGGATACTCGGCACTTTTGGACGTCAACATATCGATTAGGCTCCGCAGCCAAACAATCTGATCTGCCCAAGGATATTGAAGATGAATTACATATTCACCAACAGCTCATGAAAGTGAGATCGAAAAATCCTGGTGCTAGTAATGGGGCGGAAACACGGACCAAGTCAAAGCTGGTGAATATGCATAGACCAGTCAGAAGTGCCTCAAATCCAACCAAGAGCCACCATAAAAACTTTTCTGGAGAAAAAAGTGACAATTATCACTCGAAAACAGGCGAAATAGATTCGGAGAAATTATCCTATGGGCCGGTTGAAGCTCCTGATCAGAAACTTCCTCCTCCTTTAGCTCATAATCTAGACAGGGTGCTTTTTAACCCCGGAGTTCATTTCGTCAAAGATCCCAGATCAAATGTATATAACTTTTCTCCATACCTGGAAAATATCATCTCTATTAAGGATTTTGATTTCGACAAGATCCCCGAGTATGTGCCTTCAGGAAAGGACTATTCATTAGCCAACTTGGCTCAACAGCATAACAAAAAGTATGTCGCATCTACAAGTTCTTTAACAGGAATTTTGTCTCATTTGCATCGATTTTTATCGCATAACAGGCCGCCTCAGACTGTCTCGCTTTCGAAGATATTCCCGGGGAAAATAACGTCTTTTACTCAAACTCAAGTCATGCCAGTCCAAGTGTTTCTCCGGTACAACACCCACACAAAAACACATGCTATTGATTCAGACCGGTCTCAAAACGATGATATAATTGTATCCATCTTGGGGCATGTTTTGGAATCAATGCTCACTACAGAGGAAATTGAATTTGAAAAGTTCCGCAAAGGTAATAATTCGGAAAGTGACACTAGTGAGAAGGAGAAGCCTCAAAACACTTATCATTATACGGAGAGCAGTAGTTTTATGATGCGCTCGCAGTTGGATTGCTGGGATCGCAGACTTCCGGGAACCGGTGTGTTTGACTTAAAGACACGGGCTGTATGTGCTGTTAGACACGACATGGATTACGCTCAAATTCATGATGGCTCGCACTATCTGATAAATAAATTAGACGGAAACTACGAGTCATTTGCTCGGGAGTGGTTTGAACTCATTAGATCTGCCATGTTCAAATACTCTTTGCAAGCTCGAATCGGCCGTATGGATGGAATTTTCTTGGCATATCATAATATACGACAAATGTTTGGGTTTCAATATGTGCCTCTGGAGGAAATGGATAAAATATACCATACTTCACATCTTCTTCAACGGCGACTGGAGAATGAAGATCTCGACGCTGAAATGTCGAATTGTGCCAGTCTTATCGCAGATGCCGAATTCAAATTGTCCATGGAACTTCTGACGCAGATATTTGATGAGATCATTCAGCAAAATGATAATAAGGAACAGTCGTTTTGTCTTGTTTTTGATCGATCCAAGAATGGGCTTAATGTGTTTGCTAAGCCGATGTCTGAGGAGGATATTACTGAAATTCAGAATAAAGCAGACGAGTCTGATATTTCGGCAAATGCCCCTGAAGAAGAGCAAGCTCAGCGTGAATATGCGCCTGGCAGCGATCCAAATACCATATTCAAACACGCGAAGACTAGTCCTAATTCGTTACCTCCAGATGTCCAGGTGTTTGAAATCACGCTCAAAACATATATTAATGGAGAATTAATAGGGCCATATGAGTACCCAGCATTAGAGTCACCAACGGACGCTTGGAAGGCTCAGTACAAAATGACACAACTTTCAAGTTCTGCCGCTCTCAAGGCATTTTCTTCTACATTCAAGAACATGGACATGGCTACAAATAGGATAACGAGCACACCTCAGCTTATAAGGTTTGAAGAAGAAATTGAAGAGAAAATGAGACTTTCAGCACTCGACAAGTTGAATCCTCCAACTAAGTCACAACTCCTACTCAGGGAACTTAGCGAAAATGCCAGGAAACAGAACCAGAGGACTAATACGGAAAATAAGACAAAAATCATCTGGTTTCCTAAAGAGCAGAATTTTGTTGATAATGATATCGAGGTCTGAAGCCAGTAATGGCATGTAATTAGAATTATAATGTTAGAACGAACCCCTCATAAGACAGCTAAATCCCAGAGGTCTCGTTATATGTAAAATATTTTTTCACACTTAAAATAAGATCTTCCTTATTATCAAGTTCACCGCGTAGTACAGCATTTTTTAAAGCCTCAAAAGCACTTAGGTCCTTCTCAGGGAATGCTTTTTTGAAGACCTTGAGTATCTTAGGAGCATACTTCCCACTAGCTTTGAGCAATAACGGTCTTTTTTCCTTTTTACTGAAAGCATCGCTTTGAAGAATTAGCAAAGCCAAATGAAGAACCAGAGCTGCATCTTGCGTCTTATCAAGCTGAGATTCAAGCTTGCCAACGAGTTCAAGTCGACCCTGTTCAAGATCAGAAAACTCGTATTGTATAGTAGGACGATGCGTATATTTTGCTACTAGCTCGTCATTTAGAGCCTCATACATTTTCTGGTCGTATTCCTTGATACTGTCAACTCCATAAAAGTACACAGTCTGCTTGATTGCAGCTTGTTTTTCCCTAGTTGAAACATGTTTCTCCAGCAATGATCTGGATTCATCAGTGAAGCTTTGACGAGCAATGCCAGAATGTCTTTTGTAAAGTATGTTGATTATAGGCTCGCTTTGTATAGGACTGAGAAATTGCCGAATGGACTTCTCAGATGGACCATGGACCCCATGCAGAAGTTGTGAAATGATTCCAGAAACCGACGATGACTGTATTCCGGGAGTTTTGTCCAGGTACTCCTGTGAAGCCTCAATCGCTTTCTGTCTGTAGTGTTCAGCCATTGACCCCTTCCATTCGTCTGCAAAGGAATTTTCCACCAAGAAGGTCGAAGATCTTTCTTTATTGATACTGAACTTGCTAGTAAGAGATGGAATAATTGCAGATTTTATTAGCAGTTCCTCATCAGCAACAGGAAGCTCGTAGAAAAGCTCTGTCCAGGATTGGCTATCCAGTTGCTTCTGATGCCTTGCAGCCTCTTGTTTGGCAAAGTCAGTAGTATAAATAATACTTTCCAGCACAGCAGCACTTACACCATGCTCATTTGCAAATTTAATTGGAGATTTTATACTGAGACTGGAAAAATCTGTCAGTCGAGCAGTTCCATTTTGCGAAAGAGATTCAAGAAGCTCTTTTTGCAGCTTTTCCTTGTACACAGTAGGAGTGAACAGATTATTTCGATCAACAGATCCACGGACATTACTAAAAGGCTTAATCCATTGACCAATAGAATTTAATGCTTTATCCCATATTAATGGGTTCACCGACAAAGGAACTTCAATGCTTGTTACTGACAAAGGAGCCGAGCTACTTGCCAACCGATTGGCAATCAGAGCTTGCACTTCCTCTAACCTCTCCTTCGTAATTATCAAATCTGAATATACAATGCTAGATGTAGAACATTTACGAACAATCAATTTAAGAGCATCTCTATCGAGCCTATTATTGGTACAGAACTGCAACCAATCCACAGCACCATGATCTTCAGAGAGCTGATTGTCAAGTTTCTGAGCCAGCTCATCAATCTCCAAAGCACATATAATAGATGAATCTTTGAGATAAAAGCTCAAGTCTGAGTTACGGGAAACCGAAGCTTTGACTACCTCCAGATCTACACCGACGTTTGCAGCTATAAGCCCGAGTGTAGTACGATCTAGATATTAGTAAATTATATAGTTACACCAATTAAGTGCCAGTAAAGCCTACCTTTTCCATTTAATATCTCTCTGATCTTTTTGTCAACATATTGTCCAGAAATGATCCCTGATGATGTCACATATATGGAATCCCCCAGTCTAGTCTCCAAACTACTATGATATTTCTCTACGAGATTCTTAGCATCGGTCTCAGTCAAATTAATATGCTGCCGTCTGCTGTTATTGAACAACCCAAATAAATTGCTGAGCATTGAAAGACTGAAGGATTGAAAGAATGGGTTTTTCAGATGCTAAAAAAAAAAAAGTGTCACGTGATGCTTCTTCAAAAATTCAAAAACTTTTGTCGCGCTTCAGCCGCGTTACCCTTTTAGGAATATTAATTGACGCGTTTCTATCAAGTACCAGTTTGACAACCCTTAAGATAGTCGATATTTGCACAATTTATCAACAATGGAAGAACAGCAGCCACTTCAGATAGATGCCGCTTTCAATGATAGAGTGCGAAAGTTCCAGGAGTTTCTATCAGATGAAGGCGATTATAGACAGCTCATTGTCGATATGCTCTCAGCTAGTGAGCATCGACTGCAAGTGAGTCTTGACGATATTCGAGTATTTGATAGGGAAATTTGGAATGGGTAAGTTGAAAAACGCGAATACAAGTACGATGAACACGACTAATAGATTGTTTAGAATTCTCTATAATCCAGCGGAGTTTTTGCCGGCCGTTGACCAGGCTCTACAGGAGACAGCCCTTGCTTTGCGAGATCCTGAACACCATCATATTGAAGAAGGAACCCAGTTTTATGTGGCATTTAAGGGGTCATTTGGCGACCATCTAATGAATCCTCGAACAATTCGAGCTGAAAACCTCGGAAAACTAGTCTGCGTCGAAGGTATTGTTACTCGATGCTCCTTGGTACGTCCAAAGGTGGTTCGTTCAGTTCATTATTGTGAAGCCACCAAATTGTTCCATGCGCGAGAATATCGTGATCAGACAACCTCATTCAATCCTATGCCGACTACAGTTGTTTATCCTACTGAAGATAGTGACCACAATCCTTTGATTACAGAGTATGGATATAGCACCTATCGGGATCATCAGACCATCTCTCTGCAAGAAATGCCCGAGAAAGCACCTGCAGGTCAGCTGCCACGGGGTATAGATGCAATCATGGATGACGACTTGGTCGATAAATGCAAGCCGGGAGATCGTATTCAGTTGGTTGGAGTATACAGGAGTCTTGGTGGTGGTGGAGGAGGCAGTTCCACATTCAAATCCATCGTTCTTGGCAATAACGTTGTATTGCTATCATCAAAAGGCACTGGAAATTTCTTACAGAATGATATTACTCCTATGGATGTCAGAAGTATCAATTCCGTCAACAGAGATAATGGCGATGATATATTTGAACTGCTGTCTCAATCTCTAGCTCCGTCCATCTATGGTCATGAATATATCAAGAAAGCTGTACTTCTCATGCTTCTTGGTGGAACAGAGAAAAACCTAGAAAATGGAACACATATCAGAGGTGATATCAACTTACTAATGGTCGGTGATCCTTCTACTGCTAAATCGCAAATGCTTCGATTTGTGCTCAACACTGCTTCTTTAGCAATAGCAACTACAGGAAGAGGATCTACTGGTGTCGGTTTGACTGCTGCAGTCACTACTGACAAGGAAACCGGTGAGCGAACTCTTGAAGCAGGAGCCATGGTTTTGGCTGATCGCGGGGTTGTGTGTATTGATGAATTCGACAAGATGAGTGATGCTGATAGAGTGGCCATTCACGAGGTTATGGAACAACAGACCGTAACTATTGCGAAGGCTGGTATTCATACGTCGTTGAATGCCAGATGCAGTGTCGTGGCAGCAGCTAATCCTGTGTATGGCCAATATGACCCTCATAAGGATCCTCATAAGAATATTGCGCTCCCAGATTCTCTACTGTCGCGTTTTGACTTGCTTTTTGTCGTCATAGACGAGGTAGACGAAGAGAGAGATCGATCTATTTCAGAGCATGTACTGAGAATGCATAGATATCTTGCACCTGGAGCCGAAGAGGGAGTTCCAGTCAACGAGAATCAGGAACAAAGCCTTTATGTGGGAGATCCAAGCACTGACATGTCAAAAGAAACTGAACCTGGCACAGAGATTTACGAGAAGTTCAATCCTATGCTGCATGCAGGGTTGGCAGCTGCTCATCGAGAAAGAAATAGTGAAAACACCACTCCACGAGTTCTCAGCATACCGTTTTTGCGAAAGTATATTTATTATGCTAAATCAAGGCAAGCACCTGCTTTGACTGAGGAGGCATCTGCGTATATTACTGCGACCTATTCTGGCTTGCGAAACGACGATATGTCAGTTAACCAGAGACGAACGTCACCTATTACGGCCCGAACATTGGAAACGTTGATCCGTATCTCAACAGCACATGCAAAGGCAAGATTATCGGTTCTAGTCGAAGAGCAAGATGCAAAGGTAGCCGAAGAAATATTGCGGTTTGCTCTGTTCAAAGAAGTATCAAATGCAAATTCCAAGAGACGAAGAACTGGGCCTGATTCCTCTAGTCAGCAGCCATCCTCAGCACCAAGAAGGGCACAGAGAGTGACAGATGAAGATTTGAACCTTACAGATGAAGAATCCGACGAAGATAGTGCACAATTGGAACGACAATTGGCTGCTGAAGACGACATGGACGAAGACGAAGACATGGACATTGACGAGAACGCTGCCATTCGTGTCACAACGGCGCGTCAGAGAGCTTTGCAGTCGCAAGCGAGTCAACCAGGAGCATCATCTACAACCCAGGAATCATGGCCGTCAAGTGTAGGACCGTCGGAAATGGCATCATCACCACAGGCATCTCAATCATTGGCAGAAGCAGGTCCAGGGGTTGCCCAAGGAGATATTTCGCCGTCTCGTTTGCAAGAGTTCAGTAGAAGAGCAGGCCAGGTCATAGCAGCTTCGGCCGAAGAATCAATGCAAATGGATGCGTTGTTGAAGGAGATTAATACCAACATGCCTAAGGAGGATATGTTTACAGATGCAGAAGCACAGGCAGCATTGAAACAGATGACAGAACAGAACAAGATATATTATAGTGAAGAATCCGGATCGGTATATAGGATTTAGGAAGGGAGTAATGAGAATAGGAAATAATCGAGAGAAATATATTTTGAACTGAGATAGAAATAATATAATCGGACCAGAGAGGCTAGTTGAGAACTTAACTATGAACAGAAAGAATTTTGGCTACAATTAAATATTTTTTACCTCTTCTCTATCACCCATACTACCTACATTACATCTATTTCCTATATTACACCCATTTCCTATAATATTACGAGTTCTCATTTTCCTCTTGTGCTACAACGTTATCTCTCTATCGTAAAACCTACTGTAAATTCCAGCACTGCGATAAAACTTCCACGAGAATCCAAACTTTGTTACCCTTTTCATTCCTACTTATCAGCCAAAAACGGGGTATTATTCATGTAAGTTCAAAACCATTGATATGAGAAAAAAATAAACAAACAAGAATATTCTAATATCCAGGCCTTCCTCATTGGTGCCAAGTCCGTCTATTGCGGAAGCATCTCTGTATAACCCGTCCTTTTTGCTGTTTAGACCCTATGTGTGGCCGTTTTTCTTCCTATATCCATTTTTTGGATATTTTTATGTCAACAAATACGATGAATATCTTGGAGGACCTGAATGGACTTATGTTTACTTAGGTTCGATTGTGTCGTTACAGATGTTGTTCTGGCTCATGCCATTCTGGAATGTCAACATCAATGTGCTGTTCAACACTACAAAGGTGAGTGATGATGATTTAATTATTGCTTGAATGAGAGCATTTGGATCCTTGATATTAACCATATTTACAGGCTGATTCAGTGAAAAACGCTTCGTTAATTAGCGTCTTTCCTACTGCTAATGCTGGAAGTCCCGAGATCTGCAAAATCTCCAGAATCCAGGAGCCAGATCATCAGGAAGTCTCCTTTCTATTCCAGAAAAGGCGGTTCATTTATGACTCGGAAACAAATGCTTTTCTTCCTCCATCGTTTGCTATTGACGATGAGAATAGAATTGCCGTGTTCCAAAAGTCGACTGGTTTGTCGGGAAACTTGAACGAGCTTTACCGAAAATATGGTAAAAATCAGTTTGATATTCCTGTTCCTACTTTCACTGAGCTTTTTAGAGAACATGCCGTAGCTCCTTTTTTTGTGTTTCAAATTTTCTGTGTTTCTTTGTGGTTCATGGACGAAATGTGGTATTATTCTCTCTTCAGTCTCTTCATGCTAATTGCTTTTGAATCCACCGTTGTCTTTCAGCGTCAAAGAACTTTGAAAGAGTTTCGTGGAATGGGTGTCGTGCCATATTCTGTTTATGTATATCGTGATAAAAAGTGGACCGAAGTTCTGACCACTGAACTATTACCGGGCGATTTGGTGTCGGTTAATCGAACCAAAGAGGATTCTGGTTTGCCTTGCGATTTAATTCTCATCAATGGAACAGCTATTCTTAACGAAGCTATGCTATCGGGAGAATCTACACCGCTTTTGAAGGAATCCATTCAACTTCGACCGGAGCAGGATTTTGTACAGACAGCTGGCCTCGACAAGAACAGTATGTTGTTTGGTGGTACCAAGGTCCTTCAAGTTGAAACTGCACATGACTCTCATGTTCCTGTAGCTCCAGATGCTGGAGCTCTTGCAGTTGTTACGAAAACTGGATTCGAGACTTCTCAGGGCAGTCTGGTCCGTGTGATGATATTCTCCACTGAACGGGTGGGTGCCGGCAACAAGGAAGCTTATTTCTTCATTCTCTTCTTACTAGTATTTGCAATTGCTGCTTCATGGTATGTCTGGACCGAAGGAAGTAAGATGGATCGAAAGAAGTCAAAACTTTTGTTGGATTGTATATTGATTATCACGTCTGTTGTTCCTCCCGAGCTGCCTATGGAGCTTACCATGGCTGTAAACTCCTCTTTGGCAGCTTTAAGCAAAAACTACGTCTACTGCACAGAGCCATTTAGGATACCGTTTGCCGGTAGAATTGACGTGTGCTGCTTCGACAAAACTGGTACGCTGACTAGAGAAGATCTTGTAGTTGAAGGTATAGCTGGCCTTGTACCCGGGGAGACTAGAAAACTCAAGGATGCCACTGATGTTCCCCATGATACTACATACGTTTTGGCTACTGCACATGCGTTGGTGCTTTTAGATGATGGTGAGGTTGTTGGCGATCCTATGGAAAAGAACACTCTTAAAGCTCTAGATTGGCAGGTTGAGAAGAAGGACCGTGTTAAAAAGAATAGTGGTAAAGGAAGCGCACGAATTCTTCGACGTTTTCAATTTTCATCTGCTTTGAAAAGATCTTCGTGTGTATCAGCAATTGATAGCGGCAAAACTCTGGTAGCCGTCAAGGGTGCTCCTGAAACATTGAAAAAGATGATAAATAAGGTGCCCGAAGGATACGACGAAACGTACAAATCCTTCACTAGAACAGGGTCTAGAGTACTAGCTCTCGGATTCAAGTATCTTGAAGATCACATTAGTGAGTCAAAAGTTATTTCGTTGACCCGAGAATCCGTCGAGTCTAACCTCTCTTTCGGTGGCTTTCTTGTATTCCACTGTCCTCTGAAAGAGGACGCTCTTGAGACTGTATCTATGTTGAACGAGTCCAGTCACAGAGTGGTTATGATTACAGGTGATAATCCTCTTACTGCGGTTCATGTGGCCAAGGAGGTCGGTATTGTTGAAAGAGAAACTTTGATATTAGATGCACCGGAAGAAGGAAGTGAACATCATGGGCGCCATTCCTTGATTTGGAGAAGTGTAGATGAAAAGATTGCTTACCCAGTCAAACCTTCGGAACCTTTGAACGTGGATCTCTACGAAGAGTATGATTTGTGCGTCAGTGGTTATGCTTTAGCAAAACTAGATAGCCACGCAGATATAGTCGATTTACTTCGACATACGTGGGTATATGCCCGTGTCTCACCTACACAGAAGGAATTCTTGCTCAACAAGCTTAAGGAGGCAGGTTACATGACACTTATGTGCGGTGATGGTACCAATGACGTTGGCGCCTTAAAACAAGCTCATATTGGCGTTGCTTTATTGAATGGTACAGAGAAGAGCATGCAAAAGATTGCAGAGAACAACAAATTGGATGCCCTTAGAAAGGTTTACGAGAAACAGTGTGAACTTATGCGCAGATGGGGTAGTCAAGTTCCTCCAGTTCCTTTGCCCATTGCTCATCTGTATCCTCCTGGACCAACTAATCCGCATTACGTCAAAGCTATTGAGCAGCATGGTGGACATGTTGATGAAGCGACGTTGAAGGAGATTCAGGCTGTACAGAGAGCGCCTGCGACAAGCCATGCTGGTGCTTACAAGGCTTCTGCACTGGCAGATAAGCTTACAACGATGATGGAAGAGGACGAAGAGGAAGCGCCAGCATTGAAGCTTGGAGATGCGTCAGTTGCTGCTCCATTCACATCGAAATTGGCAAGCGTTGCTGCTATCACCAATATTGTGCGACAAGGAAGATGTACTTTGGTAGCTACGATTCAGATGTACAAGATTCTTGCGTTGAATTGTCTGATATCTGCTTATTCTTTGAGTGTTCTGTATTTGGCAGGCATCAAGTTTAGTGATGGGCAGTCGACGGCGTCTGGAATGCTATTGAGTGTGTGCTTTTTCAGCGTTTCCAAGGCAAAAGCTGTTGAGAAACTGTCTAAGCAGCGACCGCAGCCGGGAATATTCAACATCTATATCATGGGATCCATTTTGGGTCAATTTGCCGTACATATTGCAACGTTGGTGTATATTACCAATCAGGTCTACATTTTGGAGCCGAGGGAGGAAAATATCGACTTGGATGCCAAATTTGAGCCGTCGTTATTGAACACTGCCATTTATTTGTTGCAGCTGGCTCAAAATGTGTCGACTTTTGCTGTAAACTATCAAGGACAACCGTTTAGAGAAAGTATCCGTGAAAATCGGGGCATGTACTATGGATTGCTGGGAGTCGGACTATTGGCACTTTCTGGATCCACTGAATTCATCCCTGAGATTAATGAAGGACTAAAATTGGTGCCTATGATAGATGAGTTCAAGATTAAGTTGACTGTGTGCATGATTGCAGATCTGGGTGTTTCTTGGTTAATTGAGATAGTACTAAAACATTTCTTTATGGACTATAAACCCAGTGATATAGCACTTCGAATGGATGAAAGGACCGAAGGATTGGTACAAAGGAAAAATAAATAGAGAGTTGAACTACATAAGGTTGTAGTTTGCACTGATGCAAGTGACTGCCATGTATATAGTCAATATAATCACTTTTGGTAGGACGAGATAAATGATTGATATATTTTAATCTACGTAGTTATAAAACTACTCATAAGTTGTCCATTGCAATTTCCTTAACACTTCTCCATCAAATACTCGTCATGTTTTGAAGATTTTGTCAAGCACACATCAAACAAGCCCCGGGTGAAATTTTGCCATTTTACCACCAAAACCACCACCTCGGTGCTACCTTCCAACAATTGAACATGAGCGATAAGACAGAAAACATAAGCAATGGGAAAATTAACAAAGAAGAGGTGCTGGAGCTGAAGAATAAGGGAAATAAAGCACTTTCTCAGGGATTATTTGAAACAGCGACGGATTTTTACACCCAGGCTCTTGACCTTGATCCTACAAACTCCATTATTCTTTCCAATAGAGCTCAAGGATATATAAAGTCCGAGGCATATGGGTTGGCCATTGTTGATGCTACCAATTCAATTGCTGCCGATCCAAGCTATGCTAAGGCTTATTATCGACGAGCAACGGCCCTATCTGCAATATTGAAATATAAAGAAGCTTTGGCGGATTTCAAAATAGTCGCTGAACGTGCTCCAAATGATGCAGATGCAAAAGCAAGATATGTGACGTGCCAAAAGGCAGTCCGTCGTTTAGCATTTGAAAAAGCCATTGAGGTCCAAGATGAGCCTTTACTGTATGATACTCTTGATATTAAGAGAATGAATGTCGAGAGTACTTACGATGGACCTACTCTTGATATTAATTATGGAGAGAATAATCAAGTGATTGCTGGAATCAATGAAGGTTTTGTCAAGGAAACCGTTGAGAGGTTTAAGAATGGTAAGCTTATTCCAAAGAAATATGCTTATGCCATTATATTGAATGCAATGACCATATTTAAAGCAGAGCCTACCATGGTGGAAATAGATCTCAATGATAAACAAGTTATTACTGTTTGTGGTGATACTCATGGCCAGTACTTTGATTTGCTGAACATATTTGAACTCAATGGGCATCCTTCTGAAGACCACTTGTATCTGTTTAACGGTGATTTTGTGGATCGTGGCTCATGGTCCTGTGAAATAGCCATTTTATTTTACTGTCTGAAAATCATGTATCCAAAGAGCTTCTACTTAAATCGTGGAAATCACGAAACATCAAGCATGAACAAGATGTACGGGTTTGAAGGAGAATGCAAGCATAAGTTCAGCACTGATGTTGTATTTAAGCTTTTCTCGGAATCTTTTGCATTTCTGCCACTGGCTACTTTGATTGGGAGCTCATATCTTGTGCTGCATGGTGGATTGTTCTCTAATGATAGTGTCAGTCTAGATGACATACGTTCATTGGATCGGTTCAGACAGCAACAGCCTGGTACTGAGGGGCTCATGATGGAGATGTTATGGACAGATCCACAGGATGAAGAAGGAAGATCTGCATCGAAACGTGGTGTTGGTATTCAATTTGGTCCTGACGTTACTGAAAAGTTTTGTAAAGCGAACAATTTGAAGGCCGTTATTAGATCGCATGAAGTTCGACAAGAGGGATATTCAAAGGAGCATAACGGAAAACTAATCACTGTATTTAGTGCACCGAACTACTGTGATGCACAGGGAAATCTTGGAGCGTACATTAATATAAAGAAAGATATGCATCTGGAGTTTTCAACCTTCAAGGAAGTTCCCCATCCGAATGTACGGCCAATGGCTTATGCAAGCAATCTTATGGGAGCATGATTTAACAGTATTTGTACTATTTGGCATATGGAGTTTAACTGCAAACTAATAGAAATGCTTAATTCAAAGAAATATTTCATGGAATGAGTAAAACCAGTGTGAGAAATTTTGAACTTCAATATACTGAGAAATTGCCGGATACAGACATAAACCTCATGGAACTACCACTGGAGAATACTGACTTTTCTGTGAATATAAACGTTAATTATAATATTGTACTCAAAGAATCGACTATTTTACTAATATTACTCAAGCCTTCAGCCTCCCGTGTACTTTGAACTTTGAAATATAAGCCACCAACTAACTAAGATCAAATAAAATACGTTAAAAACCAAGAATTAGTCTATGAGGTCTCCATGGAGAGAGAGCCAGCCTTCGCTTACGCCTGTTGTTTAAGCTCCATCAGATGGCGGGATTTATCAATACAGCAAACGCCTTAATTTCCATAAACTTGACGAATTAGTTCAATTGTTATATGAAATATAGAATATGTAAATTTTCTGCGCTTATTACTCTGTTAGGAAATGATACAGCCATATTATAATACTTATGGGTAAACCATGATGCTCATATAACACACGTCTACATAATTTATTCTAACAACCATTTTTTTATTTTGTCTTTCTTATACACAGACTTTACATTGAATATATCTCTAAGTGGAACTAACTGACATGTCTATACCGTTGCCGGAGCGAAATATCCATGACAATGCTATCAATTCAGAAGACAATGAACTCAATACCACTGCCGAGAACTCCAGGGACGGAATGACAGAACAAGACGCAGAGAGTCGAGATTATATAGTAAATTACATCCGTAATAATTCAATCAAAAGCAATGAACCTCACGTTCGTCTAGCTGCGGAAAAAACTGAAACACCTGTCGAGGTTGATCCGTCAAAAGGAAACCGTATAAGTGACCAAGTCAGCCCTTACGAAATCGAAGGACTTGTAACAGACACTGATAAAAAAGTCGGACAAATTGAAAACGAAGCAGAAGCGCCTATTTATTATTCACCTACTGAGGCTATGATGTCACAACAGCGACCTCTCTTTCAAGGAATTTTCGCGCGAGAAGCTCCTGGCATTTTGCATGATAGAACTTGTTCCGACGAGACTGAGAGTCTTAATGGTTCGTCAGTGCCGAATATAATGACTCAAATAGAACAGTGGCTGGATATAAAGTTGGATAGCATCATCCGTAAAATTGAAGCTCTGCAAACCAGCGTCAATGAAGTGCAAACTCGCATCAACGAAATGCAAACTAGCATCAAAGGTAAATTTGAAGAGTTGCAAACTAGCATTCAATCGAATAACCAAGGACTCCAGCAACTATTGGCTGTATGTACAACTGCCACCAACAGCGACGTGCAAGAGTCTCAGCCTACTGAAGCCAGTCATGGCAACCAACATCCAGAAGAACTTCACGAATCGGTTCAAGAGGGCCCTACCACAGATAGGAGCGATAACGGAAACCATCCAACTTCAAATGAAGCAAATGATCCGAATTTCGACGAATCTTTAGACTACCAAGATGACGACCCATCTTCATCACGAAGACTCTGATGAAGACCAGGGAGTTGAAATTTAGCTATAGAATCTATAAAAATTTGAATATGCCTTTTCCAACATTTTCGGACAAATCTCTGTAGTATGATCAATATCAAGCGCAACATCTCCTAGTATGAGGAAATTTGATATCATGTCCAATTAATTTCACGTGCCAAAGAAACATTATTTAATAATAACAGAAGGAGCTACTGTGTTTACAGAGCAAAAAAAAGAGTCGGCGTCAACGGCAAGAATTGATAAGAGCCTCACAGAAATCGGATATAAACATTATAGTTTATCCATTGTACGGCTGTGCTATTGTCTAAGGGGGCAATGAATGCCAGAAAATACCATTTATACGCGAATATAAATATTATAACAATTAAACTAAATCATCATATCTATTACTATTAAATCACTTCTCCTAGCATTATGTTTTTAAAGTTTCACTATTGTTTTATTGAATCCTCTGTGATTACTTAATCTAACTTACGTACGGCTGTTCTAGAATTTTTTTTGGTGGTAAAATATCAAAAGATCAAAAAAAAATTCATTAACTCAACCATCCAAAATGCCATCTGGAGTACGAAGAAGAAAACATAATAGATCATCGATTTCTAAGAATACGCGGAGAGTCAAATCGAAGCAGAAGAAAATTAGCATCAAATCCAACCCGATTATAGCAGCCAACTGGGATCCTAAACTGACATTGAAGCAAAACTATAAGAAACTAGGACTTAGAGCAAAATTACAAGCACCGGCTGGAGGAGAAGAAAAGAATATACAAGCTGAAGATCATGAGGATTCGGAAGAAGAAAGACCCAGCAAGAAAAGTGCTCCTAGAGTAAATGAAGGCAAAATCATCCGAAATGCTGATGGAACAGTTACTATAGAATACGGCCAACATAAAGATATTGACGATTCAGAATCTGAGCATGAGGAATGGTCTGGGTTTTCAGAGACTCCCGTCGTACAGCAATTACAAGAAATGGCTAAATATGAAGTTAGAAAGCCTCGGTCTCAAAGTGAACGAGAGCAGGAATGGATCAGTGCATTATACGACAAGCATGGAGACGATTATGAGGCCATGTTTTGGGATAAGAAATTGAATATATATCAGCAGAGCATTGGAGATCTTAAGAGGAGGGTAAATAAATGGAAGAAGAGTCTGTAGTAAAAAGTAGGGTAATGTATCGATGGTTTATAAACCAACCTCTACAAAAGCACGATATCCTACCAATTCGTGTTCATTACTTGTAATTTCAACATCATCATTGGCTCCGATGAAGAATACGTAACCAGCATTAACATTATGGCTACCTTGGTTATCTTTGATTGTGCCGTTTCCTTGCGTGAAAATGACAATACTAGGTCCATCTACGCCCTTAACTGATAGAGTGGATCCCTTTTGTATTCGAGACGCCAATACCGCAAACTCATCAATAGGAGGATTGAAAAGTTGGCTTTGAGTGCCTGCACCAGAAGCCCGTTCAAACGATAAAGGCTGCATCTTTTGCTCGCTAACTGGAGCATAGGAGTACGTCAACATGGACACAAGATTTTCAACATCCTTGAATTTCGGAGTAAATCCTGCACGAACCACATTATCAGAAGCTGCCATACATTCAATAATGTCTCCAGAAATATACGCGTGAGGATCTTTTGCACGTAGGAACATGGCTTCTCCTGGTTGCAGCTTGACGTAATTGAGCAACAGACCACCGCAAAACAGTCCAATGTCATAAGGAAACTGGCCATTTAACCTTATGATCAATTCTGCCAGATCTGAACCTCCAATAGAGCCACCAAAAGACTTTGGCTCGTTTTTGGCCCGCTCTACGAGCTTTTCAGCCTCGCTCTTAACCTTATCATCAGGTGATCGCATTAGATGTCCAAACAGATCCTGTAGAGCCTTTTTATTACCTGCTTCAGTAGCGCTTTTAGCAGATACCACCGACTTGAAATTTTCTGCCGTGTCATTACCAACAAGCGCTACTAACTCGGGGATAGTATTGAGAAACTGGACAATCTGATCCAAGGGTCTGAATCCACAAAAGCCTTCGAATTCAGTAACAGCAATAGCCATTTCCGGCTTGTGGTTTCCGTCAGGGTAATTCTTGGGGTCATTTTTGTGCAATATGGCTCCAAGAGATTTATCAGGATGAGCCTGGATAGATAAAGCTTTCTCAATCGACAGGACTTTGAAGAGAAAAGGCAATTCACCAGAGCCAAACTTGGCAGCCACGTGTTTTCCTAGCAAAGAATCATCCGAGGCGAGGATTTCTCGAAGAGACTGACCTTTAGGGTCTTTAGAAGGCACCTTAGGATGCGTGCCCATCCATAATTCCGCATAAGGTTTGGTGGAGTCAATGGAGAAATCTGAATCTGAAGCATGAGCGAACTGAGCTACAGCAGAAGACTTGCCGATTTTACCCCAGTCATATGATTGGACGCCTAATTGATGAGTTAATTTGATAGGAAAACGAGGAAATCAAAATCACTTACCGCATTGAAGTTGAAATAGTTTGGACATGTTTGATTAGAGGGTGTTGTAAGGTGGTAAAAGAGATGAGGAGATTGGAGGAAGAGATGAGGAGACACAAGGAGATGGTTAGAAAGCAAGGGGTGGTTAAGGCGGGGAATATTGATTAAAACAAGCCTAAACCAGGATTTTATTATAGAAAAATGTATTTTATATGTGAAAGTTCACGTCTTTTCAGTACTTTTGAGATTCAACCACGTGGGTCACGTGACATTCTCAGCAACTCTTCCATATTAAGAAACTCCGTACAGAAATTGATTTTTCCGAGCTTCCAAATCATCAGTCAAAAGAAAAGAATTTCCCAGAATTCCCTTTCTTGTTCTGATAGACTCTCCGTAAACTTTCCATGGATTGAGTCGCCGAACTATCGGCAACCACCATGATGTGGTTTGCTCAATTGTTATCTTATCTCCACCCATAACTATTTCTAAATGAGCACCAAATTTCTCGCTGCTGCTGCGCATGCGGCTCCTGTTTTCATGAACAAGTCTGCGTCTACTGACAAAGCTTGTGCATTAATTGAGGAAGCTGGTGCAAAGGGAATCAAGCTGCTTGTGTTCCCCGAGACGTTTATCCCTGGTTATCCCTATTGGATTGAATGCTACCCTCCTCTAGATCAACAAGGGGCTATAGCTACTTATATCGAGGAATCTGTGGAAGTTGGGGGCCCCGAGACTCAGAGGCTACAAGTGGCTGCTCGAAAGGCTGGGGTTGTGGCTGTTGTAGGAATCAGCGAACGAATTCAAGGAGGCCATACCTTATTCAATTCTCAGATCACCATTGATGCAGACGGCACTCTTTTGGGAGTCCATCGCAAACTTCAGCCTACTTATGTTGAACGAATCATATGGGCTCAAGGCGATGGACACACCCTGAGTGTCTTTGATACTGCTTTAGGCAAAGTAGGCGGATTGGCCTGCTGGGAACACACAATGAATCTGGCACGACAAGACCTTATTCGCCAAGGAATCCAGATCCATGCTGCAGCTTGGCCGGCGTTGTCGACAATGGAGGGGTTTACAGCTGTGGCTGACATCCAGATTGAGGCTATGATGAAGAATCATGCACTTACTGGACAATGCTTTGTAGTAGCAGCTAGTAATCCTGTAGATCAGGAATGCTTGGATTGGATGGATAAAAATCTCGGCCCACAGTCGAAAGTGAAGCTGGGTGGAGGTTGGAGTGCTGTTGTTCATCCTTTCAACGTCTACTTAGGTGGCCCACATACCGGCTCGGAGGAGAAACTCGTCGTTGCCGAAATTGATCTTGCCCAGATTCGTGGTCTCAAAGTTTGGGTGGATTCGGCGGGCCATTACGCGAGGCCGGAAATTTTACGAATGTCAGTTAACAAGCAAGGCATGTGGCCTGACGAAGAGGCTGGGAAAGTCACGGGATTCCATGAATTTCCCGGTGGAACAGCTGAATGATTTGTACAAAGCTAATTGGATATTTTAGGGAGACCACTTGAGTTCTTGATGAAGCTTATTGACTGATACTGGTTTGAAATGTCACGTGACACATCTTCTTTTATTTCAATGTATACCTTTGTTTTTTCCCCTTCTCAGTTCGAAATTAGTATATTCGATTTCTATTATATTTTAGATAAATAAATCTACCGAATCGTTCCTTTCTAAGAAATTCTATGTTTATCAATCCTCACAACTTGCCTCAACTTCGTATCGTCCTACTATATGATCCAGTAACTAACTTAACTTGTAAATAACTCAGCATGGATAAAACTAAACCACAGGAATATATTGAAACTGTAGGTAATAATTGAATAATAGACATACCAAATATAGTTCATATTCTAACAAGACAAGAATTCCGGAAATAGAATACATAACCGATCTGATATCAAAGGATCGAGCCATATCGTGTTTGGAGGAAATATCATTGTTGAAAAGGGCGTCACACTTCATGGAGATTTACATAGACCATCGTCTAAAACGCCAGTCATATCAATTGCAAGATATTGTTTATTGAAGGACAATTGTCGCATCACTCCTCCTCAAAGACTGTCTAGTTCTACAAACAAAATGACATATTATCCTGTCAAAATAGGCAGTTTTGTTTCAATTGGAGAAAATACACAGATCCATGCTGCTTCAATTGGATCTAGAGTGTATATTGGATCAAACTGTAAAGTGGGTCAATGTGCAATCATTAAAGACTGTGTGGTGATTCAAGATGATAGCGAGATAGCGGATTTCGCAGTCATAGCTCCATTTAGCATTATCAAAGGAAAACCAGGGAAACTCGTCAAAGAATTGCCTCCAAGCGCGCCAGAAACATTGGAATTGTACTCAAGAAAGGTATATTATGGAATAGATGAGCCGAGGCCATTTGAACATGTTCCTGATATCTGACAAACATATTACTTATGAATCAACAACTATATTACTTTACTAATTTGTTTCCAAACTATTCATTTGCTGCAAGCTGCAACTAGAAAATAGTTTATAGACAAACGGACTATTACTATTACAAGGACAAAAAAAGACATAAATCAAGCAAATCAGAAACCTTACTTGGTCTCTTTTGGAATATTAGTGCTTAACCAGCTCAACCCTTCAACAAGCCCCTGGCCAGTTTTTGCGGTTGAAGCCACTACACACCAGGTGCGGCCCTTGAGAGATTCTAACTGGAGTTTCTGGGTTAACTCCTTTGGATGCATTGCTCCAGGTAAATCCTGTTTATTGGCAAAAACAAGCAGTAAAGCCTGTTTCATTTCCCGGTCATTAATAATTCGAAGCAATTCTTGCCTGGCTTCGTCAACTCGGTCTCTATCGGCAGAGTCTACCACGAAGATGAGTCCTTGAGTTCCCGTGAAATAATGCCTCCAAAGAGGTCTAATCTTCTCTTGACCACCGACATCCCATACATTAAACTTGATATTTTTGTATGTGAGAGTTTCCACATTGAAACCTACAGTAGGAACAGTAGATATTCTAAAGATAATGTTAGGTCAAAGGCCTAAAACTCTCCCTTGAGATTAAGACTTACCCTTGTTTCCATTTCAATTTGTACAAAATAGCTGGAAAATTTAGTTAAAATACAACTTCTAATGATGTCGAAACTGGATTCTACGTGTAAATTCCAATATAACGTTCAATACTTACTTGTTTTTCCTGCAGCATCCAACCCCAGCATGAGAATTCTACTTTTGTTAGCCACCCCTGAGCTCAAATCATATCATAATATACCATTATACAGTACCTTATTTCTCTATTGCCGAAGAGTTTGCCCTAAGCAGTTAGAATAATTGTCTGATTCCCATGTCAAATTAACCCATTTCGAGCCAACCATGGATTTCCCCTTTCTCCTTATAGGCTGGCTGGTTCCCTTGGTAGAACAAACATACCATCACTTTAGACATTGACCCGCCCATGATTACTTCGAATTATATTATATCTATGAATTGACGTATAAATAACCCTGTATAACCAGCTCCAACTCCAAAGCCGTGTGAAGAATTCCGGTATATTAAGCAAGTTAGCTGTCTGAGTTGTTGTGTGTAAAGCCAAATATGTCGCGGGTTTGTGGGACATCAAACGTGAGAGGTTTGAGACATGGAATTTGGACTATTTTTAAAACCATTTTGAGATTTTTCTGGAATTTTTTCTTATTTATTTTCTAAGGTACATTTATGCAGGTTCTGCATACGTAGTAGGAAATAATCCCCTCATTCCTTGGAGTTCTCCTTCTGTCCATCCATCTCCATTGTCCTCGTTGATGATCACCACCTTGTCTCCAGCTCGAATAGTCAGCTCATCTGAATCTTTGGCGTCATAGTCATACTTTACAATGGCATAGCTGACTTTCTTTGCACCTTTTTTCGGTGCTACCGAAGGTCCTTGCTTTTTGCTTGCACTACTAGAAGGGGTAGCTGATACTTCTAAGTACGATGTAGGAACAAGTCCTGTAGAACCCGAGGATGCCCGAACTTCTGTCCAACCACTGCCATCATCTGCTTCTGTTATAATCACTTCTTCATTTGCCGTTACACTGACTTCGTCAGGACCCGTAGCCGCGTAATCATACAGGGCTTTTGCTGTTGGCTTATCGTCCTTTTTAGCTCCACTTCTCGATCGTCCTAATAGACTGCTAACAAACCCTCCATGATGATGAACAGATCCTGCAGATGCCGCTGCCACAGCGCCTGAACCGTCAGCGTTCTCTGAACCAGCTGCCTTCGACGACCCTCGTAATCCAAACAGCCCTCGCTTCTTGGTGGTTGGCTTATCAGGAACTTCACCCAGATTCTTGCCGCTAACAGCCACCTGAACTGTCTCCAGTTCAACATCATAAATCAATCTCAGTGTTTCATTCACAGTTAATGCCTGTAATACTGATAATCTCTTAGACATATATTGCGCTAGTGCAGAAACTTTGGTTTGATCAACATCCTTCTCCCCATCCAATACACCCTTGTACTCCTGCAATCTCTTACTGCTCACATCTTGGTACGTAGTCAGCTTCTTGGAAGAATCAGAAAGCCGTTCCTTTAGATATTGCAAAGCTGCTTGATTCTGGGTTACCATTTGTTCATCTTCGTGCCATATTGGACTAGCCTCATATACAAAGTCAGTCGGCTCACTCCATGTTTTTATATTATGCTTCACAAACATAGCCGAATCCATATTGGGGTCGTTTTGCTCGACTATACTGGACATACTTCCTAAATATCCAATAGCTCGATTATAGGATGACGTCTCCAATTCAACAGCGTGGTTCCAGAAACTATTCAACAGAGCCACTCTCGATTGATTTATCACCTGCATGGTATCAAGCAACTCCGGAATATCTTCATGATAATATTTGTCTTTGATACGATTTGCAATATTGATCTTGATGAGATAATTGTTTTTGGAATTATTCATTTCTCGTTCTCTGTCTTCAACCTTACGATTGGCTTTATCAGACGACGATTTGTTGGCCTTCAATCTCTGATTCTCCATACTTTGACATGCACTATCATAGTTTGATTTGCTCTTCTTAAGCTCAGAGTAGTAATTATCTCTATCCTCAATGAGCCGGTCGTTGTAGCTTGAATAAGTTCTGCGCACATTATCAAATTTCGAAGCCATTCCAGTGATTTGATCAGATATCTGCAGATTGAACTCACTGGCCAGTCTAGACCGGTCTTTAGCCAGCTGTTCGGTTTGATTGAGAATCTCCGTCCATGCTACAAGCGATGCATTTTCCAAAGATCCTGGTGTAACCTGAGGAGAATCTCCTACACTGAGATTGGTACTAACTTTGGCCTTTTTCTCGAAAAACCGGCTCGATAAAGAGCTCAATTTCGATGCATATTCCTTCTCTATCGATGCTCTCTCATGGTAAAAACTGGATATATCTTCGAGCCATTGAATTCCGTTTTTGATCTTAATTGGTTAGGATATAAGTCCGCCAGAGTTGCCCATAGTCAACTTACCCAAGAATCCGCAGGTTTAAAGCCGTCCTAATATTATTAGTTAGAAAGATATTTAAATATATAAACAATTCAATTCATTTATCCTATCATTGACTTACCTGAAGTTCATCGCCTAAGCTAACTTTTAGTGTCGTCATGGAGTTTCTTGATGGGAAGTTGACAACAGGAAGGCTGAGGTTATACGGAAGTTGGATTGTTTTACATGGAGGTTTCAAGTGTTTTGCATGGCCTTTGAAATTTCACGTCATCTAATTCAATTCTGATATTTCTCATATTATTATAAAACATTACTTGCCTTGTTGACTGGCATGTATATTTAATTATATTCAATAAATTCACTCCAAATGTCCATCACTATCTTCTCCATTCCCACTCGTCAGACTCCCAGTCATCTTCCAGCAGTACCTTGGTAGGTAAGCCTGGGGCTGAAGTCACTGTAGGTGTATCTGTTATTGTAACTTCCACGGTTGTAGGGGTTCCAGATATGGTTTCAGTCTCAGTAACCGTCGAACAAATCACCGTAGTAGACGAACTTGTAGTATATAGACTGGCTGGAAGTGCATCAGGAACAGTACTGACAATGTCTACTATGTCTCGCTCTTCTGGTAAGTTGACAGCTTGTCCAAGACTCACTTCTTTAGCTTCCAAGTCATAAACAACATAGGCCGATCGAAGAAAGGCATCCCCTAAAATAGCAGTATCAGTCTGATCAATGCCATTGAATCCAAGAAGACACAAATCATAGCCATCTTCACCAAGTATTGGCGTACCTGCAATATCAGAGGCATTGAACAAGGTGCGAGACACTGGGACTCTGACTTGAGCTTCATCGAAGTAAAATGTCAAATACTTGTCATCACCCCTTGCACTGTCACAATCCACTACATAGCCACCGATATCTTCGTTCAGTTGACCATTATAAGCCTCAGCAATATCTTCAACCATGGCAGCAGGTAGATACATGAGTGTAGTACCAGAATCCAACAAGCAACTGATTGACCTGTTTGAAATAACCTCCTCCTGGGAACACAACCCATTAGTAGCCTTAATACCAGTACTACTGACAGATAGAGTGACATTATCAGTCAAAGGAACTGTCCACAAACCTCCAGTATACTTTGAAGCGTCTACACCACCAAACACAATTTCCCCTTGACCTTCTTCCGAAACATAAAGTGAATATGCAACTTTATCAATCAGACCAGCTGATTTCAAAGAAATGGGGAAATTGTCGTAGTAAAACGAACCGTTTCTTCGATAGACAGAAGCTTCATTATCAGCCAAACCAACCCCCAGTACACCATAGGAGGAATTGGCAAGAATTCCCGTTCCAAATATGACATTCGGAACAGTCTCACCGTCTTGAAGTGTAACGACATCAGCACCGTAGTTTCCTCTAGCTATGGAATAATCGCCATATCTAATGAAGAAGTCAGGGCCAATTAGCTGGTAAGTTTCAGAGTCGACAGCATAAAACATGCCACTTCCACCAGAGCAATTGAACTGAGCCAATTCACTAATGACGCCATTTTCAAGACAGTAGGGGTCTCTTTCATCAATGACCCACAGATCAGAGGAGCCAGTGTCTAGAACCACCTCGAATTTCTGCGGAGGAGTACCAATACTTATATTAATGGTATAGAAGAACTCTTCATTAAGCAACTGATTCTCGACATACTTGAGTTTTCTCAAATAAGGCCGTGAGGGAATTTGAGCGTCAGAAGCTTTGGATTTGGCCTTGACATTGATAGGCAAAGCCAAATGATCCGCCAGAGCCGTCACTGCAAGAGCTGCAACAATACAGAATACAGTGGATTGGTACCTCATTGATAGAAAGAGAAGGGTGAAGGAATCATAATGAGCCAAGAGGTGTAAATATAGTGGAGTAGATGGTTATTATGTGGTGGTTCCATAAGGTATAGGAGATGAGTACTAAACATGACATCATTATGATTTTTTATGGATTTTTTATGATAAAGCAATATCATATTTCATAATAATTTCATAATCATTTACTCTCACATCTCTTGACATTTTTTTCCCTTTCTCTCGTTGATAACTTTATGATGTTGTCTCTCATCAAAGCGGGTAATCCTCTCAGATTGTTCAACTTTTGTTAGTTGTTTCTGTTTGTTAACACCCTTTACTAGTAGCATAGTATATAAAAAAAGATTGAAATGTCAGGTAAGTAAAAATAAAACATGGAGAAAATGGCGTATATTGTATTAGACACTAACATAATAGTTGATTTTCAGACATTGGCTCGTAAGTTGACCCACCATTGTTCAATATCATGGTAAACTAACGGTTGGATTTTTAGAACAATTCTGTGACTTTTATTACCAGCAATTTGATGCCGATAGAGCTCAGTTGTCGTCTCTTTATGTAAGTAAAAGGATTGAAAAGCAAACCACTGGAAAAAAATAGTCATAATATTAACATTTGATTAGCGAGATGTATCAATGTTGACTTTTGAACAAACTCAAATCCAAGGTGTAAAAGCCATTGTGGAAAAACTCTCCAATCTTGGCTTTACAAAGGTCGCACATCGTGTATCTACTTTGGATGCACAGCCGGCATCTCCTTCTGGAGGCGATGTCATCGTCATGGTTACAGGGGAGTTGTTGATTGATGAAGAGCAACGACCTCAGAGATATTCACAGGTTTTCCACCTAATTCCTGATGCTGGATCTTATTATGTGTTTAATGATATCTTCCGACTGAATTACTCCTAGTTTTATTCGTTGATAGTTTTAAATATACAATAAATGCCGGTATTGACTATTAGACTTGGTTTGACTGGTGAATGATGAGTAATATAAACAAGTCCATAACATAGTCATACATGTAATATTTTTAAATTTATATAATCCTTGCTCAAATACTTTGTTCAGAACCATAAATTGAATCTCGACTACCAGTTTCTCCTGTGTTGACCCTGCTTGTGCTATTCCCAGCTCCCTTTTGATGATCCCTTGATCCACTTATCAACTAATTTATAACACGTAGAGCCTTATTATCCAATAATGTCTGCATTACCAACTATTCCTGCTAGACCTGAACGACGTAGTGCTGAACCAGAAAGTGTAAGTGAGCTAGTATGAATGTATGGAGGAGGTGTTGCTAATTGAAGACTGAATCTCGTAGTAGAACTCCTGATATACCTGCAGTTCCTAAACGGCCGTCTAGGAGTTCTGATAAGGGAAGTTTGGATAGCAGTTTGGAAAGCAGTGTCAATGAAGGGAGAGCAAATGTTAACACGGAGGCGGAAACAGATGTTTTTGAAGACAAGTCTAATGCTCCTGATCAATCGGCATCTCCTTCAAATGACCAACCTACATCTACGGAGGCCTCTGACAGTATAGTTAGTGGTTCTCCGATTGAGTCAAAACAATCAACGGGCTCTGAACTTGTATCTAAAGATTCCGATTTGGTTCAACCGGACTTGCTTCCGTCTAAAGATTCCGAATCACCATCTAGCAAAGACATTCCAATTGCCCCTAAGCCGTCTACTTATAAAAAGTCTCAGTTGACTCATAAAAAGTCGGAAGATTTCGATTTTATTCCTACGTCAACTAAGGACATTCAACCACAGTTTACAAATGACAGTTCGACGGACTTGACCGAAGATAAAGAATCGGAATCGGCACCACTTAATAGAGTATCATCTACTACTTCAGATGCTTCAGATTCCAAGAAGAAGGAAATCCCAATCCCTTCTATACCTTCGAGACCAAGCAGATCGCCTCGTCCCGAGGAACGTAAGGTTGATAAGGAGCCAAGCAAAGTAGCCGAAACGGAGGGCCTCCCCAAGGATTCTGGCTCCGATGAACCAACTTTGGAGAAGAATGGCTTTGAGGAAACACTACCTGACAGTTTTTCTCAACCTATCGTCTCAACCAAGTCTGCCAGCAAGGCACAGGATGTTGATACCGGATCTGCGACTAGTATCAAAAGCATAACTTCCAACAGCTCACCATCTGCTGAGGCGGCTACTACTATACCGCTAGACGAAGCCACTGTAGTGCCTGAAAACGCGACCCTAGAGGAAGGAACAAAGACAGATCTTTCAGCAGACTCCAAGCAGTCGAATCTTTTTGATACAAAGGAGCCTGAGAATTCTGAAATTCCAGAGTTGCCGCCAGTCCCTGAACGGCCTGCAAGCGCTAAATCAGCTAGTAGCAGCAGAGCTAGCCCTCTACCGCAGATTCCGTCTCGACCGGCCAGGAAAAACAATGCAGCGACCTCTGAGAAAGCAACGCCTGAAGCGCCAGCTTCTGGTCAGTCAGTACCAGAGAGGCTTATCTCTGAGGAGCCATTATCTGCAGATCCAAAGCTTGAGAAGTCAGTATCGGAGAAGCCCACGTCTGAAGAGCCAGTGTCTGAAAAAACAACTTCTGAAAAACAATTGTCTGAGGAACCAGCATCTGAATTGGCGACTTCCGAAAAGCTAAAGTCTGAAGAGCTGCCTGCTGAGAAGCTAGCCTCTGAGGCACCATTGTCTGAAAAGGTAACGTCTGAAGTGCCAACTACTGATAAGCCAGCCTCTGAAGAATCTGAAAAACCATCCTCTAAAGAACCAACTGCTGAAGAACCATCCTCCGAAGAGTCATCGTCTGATAAGTCTAAAAACCTACCTAACCCAGCTAGTGATAATACGACTACAGTTGGCGAAATTACGCGTGGGGAGAATGCGGGTGAAAGTACAGGTCGCAAGGAACCACCTTCGATTCCTAATCGTCCGAAAAAAGCCCAAACATTTATTCCTACAAACGATGCTCCTCCACCGAAGCCTAAATCTAAGCCTGCAATCAATTCTAAAATTGGTGCATTAAGAGCAAGCTTGTTCAGTGATCTGAATTCAGCACTGGCTCGTGGACCACCAGCACCAGGAAGTTCAAATCGAGCAGTCAATAGTGGCGAAGCAGATGAAGATAGAGACGTTGCCAAGCCAGCTGCTGCGGTGCCCAGACCATCCGCGACACCTCGACGCGTAAAGGGTCCACAAGGGAGAAGGTTACCTGAAACTGCAAAAAGTAACTGGAGCGTGATTTTCACAGAAGTATGGCAGTTGGAAGGTGAATGTCCTGTTTCGGATAATGGAATGGAGGTTGACACGGCACCCCTGAATGACATCACGCAAAAGGAGACGTCTCCAACAACAAGTCAGGCACAAAGCGACCCTGAGACGGATCAATCGGGTAATCGAAACTCGCCAGCCGCAGATGCGCACACAGCACTGCCTCACGTCAAGACAGATTTGAACCAAGAGCAATATAATTTGCTGAGCGATGTATCTATGAATACACCCACTCAGGTACAACAAGATTGGTCATCGGAACTTAACACAGGAAACAACACACCTGTTCCTGATAGTGCCAGTTCTATTTCTAAGCCATTTTCTATACTATCGGATATTAGCGCAGCACCTACACCCGTTGTGGAACAGCAACAATGGACCGATGAATAGAATGGTTTGATTTAGTTGCTTTTTGTTCGTCTTGTTGTTGTGTGGAATCAAAACCCTAACCCCCGCAATAATGCCCCCCCCGAAAAATTCTATATATATGCAAACAAAACAAGGTAACCAAATCACCGTGTTAATTGTATTTGATACAGTACGCATTCGTTTTTTTTGAGTTAACACGCCAGGCTGGATATTATATCTCTAGCATTTTTTTTCTTGAACCAGCAACCGGGGTGCTGTCATAGGTTTTTAAACCGTTCCTAATCGTTTTTCTCTTGTTTATCCGTTGTTATATTTAGCAAACCCGGGCCATTTCTTCTTAATCAACAATCATGAAATATTCCACAGTCGTGTCAGCTGTTGCAGTTTTTGCTGCAGGTGTTAAAGCCTCTCTGACTCCTATTGAAATAAGGGGCAATGCCTTCTATAATAGCTCATCGGACGACCGGTTCTACATCAGGGGCGTGGATTACCAGCCGGGAGGTTCCTCCAATGTCACTGATCCTCTGGCAGATCCCTCGACATGCAAACGGGATATTCCATACTTTCAGCAGCTTGGTTTGAATACTATTCGAGTTTATGCTGTTGATAACTCTGCTGATCATGACGAGTGTATGCAGGCTTTGGATGATGCCGGCATTTATCTCTTGTTGGATGTAAACACTCCAAAACAATCACTCAATCGAGCTGATCCTGGCCCTTCATACAATGCTGCGTATTTACAAGCCATATTCGCGACTATCGACGCCTTCAAGGGTTATGACAATGTTTTGGGTTTTTTCTCTGGTAATGAGGTTATTAATAATGTCAATAGTACCAACTGTGCTCCATACGTCAAGGCGGTGACTCGAGACATGAAGAAGTACATTAAAGCTCAGGCTAACCGAACAATTCCCGTTGGATATTCGGCTGCTGATGTCTCAGAAAATAGATGGCAGCAAATGACCTATTTGAACTGTGGAGGTGATGACGAGACTATTGATATGTTTGGTATGAACGACTATGAATGGTGCGGCCAGTCCTCATTTGCTCAAAGTGGTTACCAGGCAAACGTCCAGGCTTACAGCAACTACTCTATTCCCATGTTTTTGTCGGAATACGGTTGCATCAAGACCAAGCCTCGTCCATTTACCGAGGTTGGATCCATCTACTCGGATCAAATGAGTCCCGTGTACTCGGGAGGATTGGTATACGAGTACTCCAACGAAGCTGGAAACCAAGGCTATGGTTTGGTTCAGATCAATGGTGATTCTGTTCAGAAGCTCCAGGATTTCACCAACTTGCAGAAGGCTTTGAGCAATGCACAGGACCCCTCTGGAGATGCCGGTGCTTCTACCAACCGTTCCAAGGCCGAGTGCCCCACCTACAATGCACAACTATGGGATGTAAATGGAACAGACATTCCAGCCACTCCTCAAGGTGCGGAAAAGTACTTTTCTAACGGTGCTGGTAAGGGTCTTGGACTCAATGGACCTAATACCCAATCTGATGGTAGTGACGATAGCCAGAGCTCAGTTCCTCTTGCATCAGGTACTGCTACAGCTTCAAGCTCTCAGGGAACTGCTCAGGCTAGCTCAAGTTCCAGTTCCGGTTCCTCGGCATCTGCTTCAACTACTGCAAAGAAGAAGAATGCTGCACCAGCTGCTTCTGTTGGTCGAAACAATCTGTATTCATTGGTGGCAGGAGTAGTTGCAGCTTTTGCTATATCACTGTAAGATTAGGGAACAATTTACTGATATTTGTCTCAGCCAATGATATATAAAATAGATAGGCTGTATACTTTTAATAGTGAAATTAGGAGAAATTGAGTTTATTAGGAATAAGAGTTAAGCTGGATAATTTCGTTAGCAGGATTTCGATATTGGAAAATATACTGTACTACTGGAATAATATTCTTTCAATAAATTTAAATATTTTATTACTTGATTTCTTGATCATCGTTGCTCATCCTCTTTATCTCGTTGTGACTGCCAAACCAAATCCATGCGTATATCTAAGCACGCTTTTGGCTTCTCCAATCCACCACTCCACTCACCTTTTTCATCTTCATCCATCCAAAGTTCAATCAGGACAACACCATGTCAACTGCTAACAAGATTTTAAACAAGGAGCCTACCGAGCTTGAGCTTCAGATTGCTCAGTCGTTTGTTGATCTCGAAAGTTCATCTTCTGATTTGAAGGCTGACTTGCGACTTCTTCAGTTCAAGAGTGCTCGAGAAATTGAGGTTTCCGGTGGAAAGAAGGCCATTATTATTTTCGTCCCTGTTCCATCGTTGCAGGCCTATCATAAGGTTCAGCAGCGACTTACTCGAGAACTCGAGAAGAAGTTTTCTGACCGTCATGTCATCTTCTTGGCTGAACGACGAATTCTTCCTAAACCTGGTCGACGATCAAGACAGACTCAGAAGCGTCCTAGATCGCGAACTTTGAGTGCTGTTCATGATGCTATTCTGGAGGATCTCGTCTTCCCTACTGAGATTATTGGCAAGCGAATCCGATACCAAGTTGGTGGTGCCAAGCTTTACAAGGTTCTTCTCGACAACAAGGATACTACCACCATTGACTACAAGTTGGACTCATTCCAGTCTGTTTACAACAAGCTCACTGGAAAGCAGATTGTCTTTGAGATTCCTGCTGTTTCTGGCGAGGGCTACTAAGGTAGAGAAAACTGAAATATTCTTGCAACGACCCCAAAAAACATTCAGGTTTAACTGCCTAGCCTGTGATAAAAAACAAGGTTAATGTATTCATAATTATAAAGCGGGGAGGAAATGCCATTCCGTGAAAAAAAAATAAAGGAGCATTCTGATAAATAATTGTTTTGATTTCATCGTAGGAAAATGTTCCAATTGTTTCAATGATGCATATGAATTGTCACTACAAATAATATGCTAACTGTCTCTACAAACGATATGCTAATTGCCCCTCTGGCTTTTCAATACGAATATCTTCTCTACGTGGCGACATATATCCATCATCATCGTAGCTTTTCATAGACGAAGCATGCGGATGCTCGAGGGTCTCTCTTGTATTGCCGTATGGCCTGTAAGCATAAATCTCATCTTTCACCGGAGAGCTTGGCCTTGGAGGAGAAGGTGCTGGTCTTATGGGAGTAACATGTAGAGAGGTGTCATGCATGTTGGGCTTGTTTGAATTTCTTCTCGATCCGGCTTTTGATGCTCTTGCAGGAGATGCTTTCCTTGGAGAAGATGACCGTCGACCTGAGTGAGAAGAAGGCTTATTCTGAGATTTGTAAATGTTTTGAAATATGAGCCATGCAATTGCAGCCAATGCAGTCCAAAGCATTATGAAGCTAATAATTGACGACAATGTCACCATTCCTCTGAACAGAATGGGCTTAGCTACCACCAAACTTAACCCACAGCAAGCTCCTAGAACAAAAGATCCCATATGAATCGAAGGTATATCGCTATTAGTCTGGTCGGCCATTGTTGCAGTTGAATGCTTTTTTTTTGGCTTTCGGTAAGTGGCCAATTCAGGGGAAGTTCGATCGTCCCTGGGAGTGGAGTAATCTTCGTTTTGATCCGGCAACGTAGTATCAAAAACACCGTCATTTTGAGAAGCAGCCAGATCAGCTAAATGTGACGACGAGCTCTTTACGAGTCTTTTCCTCGGAGGACCTAGCTCGGGAACTGGAAGATTGACCAAAGAAGGAGACGATGACCTCTTGCGATTCGGGTCCATATATCCCTCATTATAAGGATCCGCCAAAGTCTCGTCACTACAATAAGGATCATCATTTAAGATGAGGTCATCACCATGAAGAAATTGCGGTGAAGGTTCTTCTATCAAATCTGCCCACTCGAGTTCCATACTGTTCAGAAATGAAATGCTGTTCAGGACTAAGGGACTGTGAAATGCACACAAGTACCGCGCTAACAAGCCCCTCTAATATCACAGATGCAAGTTATTGATAAACTTTAGAGTCAATAGTATAAAAGAACCGAGATGCAATTGATTTCCGTAATATCAACAACACTGCATCAAATGTCCATCCAAACCGGCTACTTGCAGCAAATACTGGGAGATAGTAGGTTTATTACGGAATTCGGTTAACTTGAGCAATCTTTATCAGTTGCCTTGCATGGAATTCAACCATGAACAAGGTTTGTTTACATTTCCTATTATGGCCCAGCACGGCTGTTAAGGCACGTGATTATTTTTTCAAAAAGCTTTTTTTTCATTTTCTTTTTTGTGTGACTGGTTCCCAAATTTACCACCACCAAACCCACTCACACTCCTAATACCATCAACTGCAACTCCCATTCAATCCTTTTTTTACACCATTACTACCTGACAGTGTGAACCATGTCCGACAAACTCTTTGATCTTACTCAGGAAGATCTTCAGCTTTTGCTTGCTGCTCAGGTCCATTTGGGATCCAAGAATGCCCAGGTCCACAATGAGCCCTATATATTCAAGACTCGACCTGATGGCATCAATATCATCAACCTTGGCAAGACTTGGGAAAAGCTCGTATTGGCTGCCCGAATCATTGCTGCTGTGCCTAATCCTGGCGATGTATGTGCAATCTCTGCTCGAACTTATGGACAGCGTGGTGTTCTTAAGTTTGCTGCTCACACTGGTGCAACTGCCATTGCTGGAAGATTTACTCCCGGTAGTTTGACAAACTATATCACTCGATCATTTAAGGAACCTCGTTTGATTGTTGTGACCGACCCCGGAACCGATTTCCAGGCCATTCGAGAGTCGTCATATGTCAACATTCCTGTCATTGCTCTGGTTGACACTGACTCTCCTTCTGAATATGTCGACGTTGCCATTCCATGCAACAACAAATCCAAGCACTCCATTGGTCTTATCTGGTGGTTGCTCGCCCGTGAAGTCTTGCGACTCCGAGGTGCCATTCCTAACCGACAGACTCCTTGGTCCGTTATGCCTGATTTGTACTTCTACCGAGACCCTGAAGAGGTTGAGGCTACTAATGCCGAGGCTGAGACTGCTCGAGAAACTGCTGTTGAACAGCCCGGTGTTGCTGTTGCTGGTGGTGACGAATGGGAGGTTACTCCTGATGCCGGTGCCGGTGCTGCTGACTGGGCTGCTACTGACGACTGGGCTGCAGATGCTGCCCCTGCGGCCACTGTCGCCTAAATCACAAAACGGCCCCTCGGTTGAGACATGGACGAATTTGCACGCACTAAAACACACGCACAAACATAAAAAAACCCCCTCCAAAAAAGTGTTTATATATAAGCCAAGAATGGAATAATGAGCTCTATACATTGATTGGTTCAAGGTATTAACTTACAATAACTACAATTACAATTTCCAAATTCTCCTTATGCCGCGCAAAAACCAATGTAAAATAAATTTAAAATTCCTCGTCTGCTTGCTCATCTTCTCCAGGAATGACAAAGCCTTCTGCGGTGGAATAGAGAATGGTTTTAATATCTCGTACAAGATCCCCAAGCTTATCGGATACTGCCAGTTTATCAACACCATCAGAAAGTTCGTCCCCGGAAGATGATGCATGCTGTTGATCCTCTGATACATTTTGAATGAGAATCTCCATGTCACGAAGCTTTTGAAAGTAAAAGTCTCTCTCGCTTTCAATGATATCAATGGATTCATTAAGTTTCTCGTTTTCCGTGGTCAATTTGGAGATCTTATCATTTAACTGATTCACGGTATTCCGACTGGCTGCCGAATTGGCAGATGCAGTAGTTCCTAACGAGGACGGTGGTCTTGCAACATGTGCACTAGAGGCACTACTTACACGAGCACTAGAAGCACTACTAACACGAGCACTAGACGCACTGCTTACACGACGAGATGTATTATTACTACCGAGACTGGACACTCTAGAACCAGAGGTAGATCTTCCAGAAGGTAGTGGCTTGGATAGACCAGCAGGCGTTACTATAGCTTGACCTTTTCTTCGAGCAACAGGGTCATAAGGAGTTCCATCATAATGGGCGTCCCAAAACCTCCTTGACCACTGTAAAAACTCGAGATTATCTTGCATTCTGCATTTGGCAAGTTTCTCAGCATCCAAAGGCCGCTCAATTCCATGTTTCGTAAACACCGACTGTAAAACTTTGTAATTGTTGAGATATTGGTACTCGTTGTTGACGTCAAACCTCACTTTAGCCATAGCCACGTCGCGAAACACAGAGTCGTAGATCTGGCAATATATGGCGCCAGTTCCACATTGTTCGACCTTGTTAATATCCAATAAAAGAAGTTCATTGACCCATGCTACAAGCTCCTGTCTGCTTTCCCCCATGGCATAAACCAAGTGTGCGCGTGTGTATCGTGTTGATGATGAAAGTTTGTTAAAAAAAAGTTGCTCCCGCCGAGTGGGGCAAAAATAACTGTAATAAAGACAGCAGCATGTGAATGAGACATGAATAAAGACATGAAGAATAGATGAAATAAATGGTCAATTATGCCATGACGTTTATATAGATTGTTTTTATAAAGCTTTAGGATTCACGAATAGAATATTTGACTAGGGTTGTTGGAAATGACTTATCGCTTATACTCTAAGCATAACTTAAAGCTGCATCTTCCATCTCAATTGATGAGATGTGCCAACTAATTTCTAATAGCTGACAGACATCCATGATAGAGATCCGTGAAAGTAATATATGATATCAATGACTTCAATTGATAAATCCAATCAATTATATTCGTTAATTTATCATCCATTCCTTCAACTGCTACTGTCTCCCTAAGTGATGAGCTCCGCCGCACTGCAGCATTTCTCAGGTACCAGCTGTCAAAGATGCATAATGTGCATAAAGTGTATAAATAGCAGAGACTTGGTAATATCTTGAAAAAACACATCAATGCCAGTAAAAAAAACCCTTGGCTGTTCAATACACTGTATTGTCACAAACCATATAATATCTTGAGTAGCCCAACCAGCCAGACCATTACCACCGTCAACCAGCAACTCTATTGTTCTCCTTGTATTTTATTACATTGTAAAGAATCATCGTGACCACAGTGACAAACAGTCCAATGGTATTGAAAAATGACAGCTTATCATCAAAAAACAATAAGCCTATGCAAATCGTGATAACCTCTTTGAATATACCAGCTATCGACAAGGTTAGCACCGATGTATTTGAGAGCAGAACAAACTCTGAAATTGTCATACAAAACGCAAGAACCCCTGGAAATGCTATCATTAAAATACCACCGAATACTCCTTTGACTTTCCAAAGGTCGGCCTCAATAAAAGGCTGGAAACCTTCAGTTATAACTGCTATCAACAGTAAAAACGTAGCCATCAAAGGAGACAGCAATATTATGATTTCCACAGGATTTTGTTTACCAGAATACAATGCTGAACCTGTGGCAACTTTCTTCTTGTCAAGCCGACTAGAGCTCGGTTTAAGCAAAAGCTGCGTCAAACTCCACCTTAAGCCGGAAAATGCTGCCGACATAAATACCAGGATGAATCCTAAAAGCTGGAATTTAGTTTCACCAGCGACCATAAATACGACGCCAAGTGTCATGAAGAGAATGACAACCACAAGGTTCTGCGAAGGTCGTTCGAGACCAAACACCACGCTGAACAAAAGAACAAAAATAAGTGACGACGATTTGACCATTGTGAAAAAGCTCAATGTAACCCATTGAATAGAAAGATTAGCCATTCCAATATCACCGGCAGAAGCTAGTGCACACGGCGACACGATATCTATATATAGCTCATCATCGAGCAATCGACCAATTCTATTAGGAATACCCAAAATCCTCGAAAGACGAGTTATAGTAAGATATGCAACAATTCCCTGAACGATTTGATGGCCACAAGTGGTGAAAAGAGGGAAATGGAAGTTGAGCTCCTCAGAAGAGAACATCCACTTGTTATAGACTTGAATAGAGATACTGAACAGGTACCACATTAGCATTGAAATACCGCTCTTTAACGCGACATCTATCACTGGTGTTTGCTCTTTATCGTCTAGTTTTACTGTATCATAAGCTTTTGCCTGAGCTTCGATGTCGAACCGATCTAGCTGCCTAGAAGACATGATCCAAAACAAAAATATAATGAAAGAGTAGTACAAAATGTGAAATAAGAAGAATGAAGTATATCCCAAAAGTTACGCGTCTAGATGTTAGTTATCAATGCGATAGGACATAATATGTGACAAGCCGCAAGGTGAAACAACCGAGAGGGCATAAAAAGTAACAAAAGTGGAAGTTCGGCCGAAGTGATGAAAACGGAAAAATTTAATAGATTTTATGGGATTTTTAGAATGCTCTAATTAGCTACTAAACACTTGATATTTGCTGATGGTAGTTAAAGAAGATGAGGAATTTTGATATATTCATCGAGGATGGTCGATCTCCACCGAATCACCACCAAGATGATAGCCTTCACCTCGCGCCTTTAATACGATTTAAGGAGATCAAACGCATGCAGACGTAAAAGTGACTTAGAAGAAATGCGAAATTTAAAATAAATTCATATATAGTTGGTTTTCTATTGATAAATCGCCGGGTGGATAGTAGAAACAGAGCAATTACTATGCTAATCTGAAAATAAAACACAATTTCAAGAAAGATTTATTTGTATTGAATCATACAGACAAAGCTTGCTGGTATTAAATAAAATTGGCAAAGTACGGTTGTTCAGAGGCTAAATAATACATTGCCTATGTTGGCATCCATCGTCAGGGTTTTTGATAGAAGTTTTTTGCCAAGCTGTCGCCAAGCTGCCGTCCAACCCATTCTTGGGGACATTTTCATGAGTAATATTTCTAATAATAATTCATTTATATAATAAATACTAATATTGAATTATGAGAAATACTAATAAATAAATAATAAATAATAAACATAGTTAATATGTGATATTTGATATCGGCTGGTTTTGAGTTGACACTAATTCTATCAACTCAGCTCTTCTTGTATTTGCTCAATTAGGTCAAGTAATGAATTGTATGAATCGAGCCTCTATGAAAAAGATGCCGATTCGTTGAGATGATTAGAAAAAAACCCTGCAAATATCCTTAATACTTCAAGTATTCCAATATTCCACACTAAATTTCTTTGTCTTTGTCTATTCACTTTGTGCTATATTCCATCTATTTTGCCTAACTTCTCCACAGCTAACTAACTATCATCTATCGTATAGATAGAACAACATCTGGAACAAACATATGGAACAACATGAAGGAACTTTACAAATTCACCTCTTTGAACAAATACATACATTCTTATAATGATATATATAACATTTAACTATAAGAAAAAACCAATATCCACCTTCTTTTCAAACCAGTCCCATGCTATCAGCTAATTCTTACCCTTCTAGTCGTATTCGAACGACTCAAATTAAAAAAAAAATTTTTTTTTTTCGGGATCAGATCAAAAAATTTCATATACAAACACACAGTCTTTTAACAACCAAAGCAACACGACCCTTTGCCAGAACACCTTTCCACACCTCTGACGAAATTTCGGTACATTTGGGCTGACCCCTTGTTCAAGAGAGTCTCATGCAGTTAGCTCGAGGAGATGACCATCGGGGTCATGGCCCCCAAAAGCACCGGAACAAGGAGAAGGAAGGAAGCCCATCGCCTGCTATTATACCTACATTGACACGAGAATTTGTTGCAAGAAGGATTTCAGAAGGTGAAACTGGTCGGTTAAAGGAAGAGTTGAAATGTCAGGCTTGTGGTAAAGGATATAAGCATATCTCATCGCTGGCCAAACATTTATGGGAACATACCCCGGAATGGAATATGACTTCTAGACTGTTAATATCCAAGCATCAGCAAGTGCAGTTACTTGAAGCTGCTTCGATTCTGGTGTCACTTAATGAGGAAGACGAAAATAATGTAAATAATACCACCACCGACACTCCGGTGTTACAAGACGCAGGTGATGGCATGCATGAGCTAAGCGCTGAAGCTGCATCTCAGGACACGACTCTTGATGGAGAATCGCCCGCGAACACTGACGAAGCCTCAAACAATACTTCTGATTCTCATCATCATCATTATGAGTATCGGGATTCACCAGCAACAGAATCGACCTATAGTGAGAGCAAAATGCTCACACCCGGAGCCTCGGACACATCTTCGCCATCACCACCCCCCTCGACTGGATCCAAAGATACTGGGCCTGTTCATCACCATCACCACCACCATCACCACCATCATTATCATGTCCCCCATTCGGTGGGTCACGAAAAGAATCTCTCAATTCCAGTGTCTTCGGCTGGAATCACAAAATCTCCAGTGTATTATAATAGACGATCGTCTGTTTCTCATAACCCTCCTTCTTCACAAACAAGAAGAATGTCTTCATCTTTGGCCTCTAGAAGTGCCGTTACTGATTTTCTGCTCGACTCGGCGTCGCAGACTCCAACTGCTAGTTCGTTGGCTGCTGCCCCCGATGAATATGATTCACTCGCTTCCCCATATCCTAGAACTCGAAGACTATCTAATGTCAGAGCACCTGGACAAACGCTTAAAAAAGGTAGTGCTACTGACTCTGGTTCGTCGCCAAATAGTGTGGATGATGATTATGCCGATGAGGAGGATAACAAGCACGAAGAGTCTGTGTTTGGTGAAATGGAAGATTGACATTAGTTGTTCATGTAGTGCAGGTGTATTTATTTTAGGTATATACAGATATATGTATCAGGTCCGATTAAAACTTGATGAATGTTTACGACAATTATGCAGCAGCAGCTGTTTCTGGTGGATTATTGCTTTTACCATCGGCCAACTCATCTGCAAGATATTTGTCAAACGCATCGTTTCTCTCAGGGAACGGTCGAGCTCCAAGAAGCCGTATCATATCAGGTCGAGTAATAACCTCTTTTGACAAAAGTTCCTCGGCTACTAGTGCCACTTCGGCCTTCTTTTCAGTAAGAAGTTTAGTGCAGCGCTCATGTGCCTCTCGAACAATTCTCTGAACCTCATCGTCTATTATTTTACCAGTTTCTTCCGAATAAGGCTTGGTAACTGTACCTTCCGATCTTGTTAATGTGACCTGTCCAACTATCGGCGACATTCCATATTTGGTCACCATTGCTGTAGCCATTTGGGTCACCTTGAGGAAATCATCGCTTCCACCAACAGTAACGTTCGCGAAATTGATTTCCTCTGAGATTCGGCCTCCTAGAGTCATGGCCATTCGATCCTTGAATTGATCTTCGGTAATCATGTACTGATCTGGTGGCAAGTATTGTGCGTAACCCAAGGTAGATGCTCCATGGGGAATAATGGATACTTTTACAAGAGGATCGGCATATTTCAAAAACCATCCACAAATTGCATGTCCAGCTTCATGATAAGCGACAACCTTTCTCTTTTCAGGTTTAAGCACTCTGGACTTTTTGGCTAGACCGGCAATAACCCTGTCAATTGCTTGTTCAAAATGCTGCATTTCGATTTCAGTACTGTCATTTCGGGCAGCAACTAGAGCAGCTTCATTGCAGCAGTTTGCAATATCAGCACCAGAAAACCCTGGTGTCATCGCGGCCAACTTTCCTGGGAGTTGGCTAATGTTATGGTCATATTTGATCTTTTTCAGGTGAACCTCAAAAATGGCTTTTCGGCCCTCCAATGTTGGCAAATCAATGTGAATATGTCGGTCAAATCTACCGGGTCGAAGCAGAGCCTTATCCAAAACGTCAGGACGATTGGTACCCGCTAGTACAACGACGTGTTCGTTGGAGTCGAAACCGTCCATCTCTACAAGCAATTGATTCAAAGTAGCCTCTCGTTCATCATTAGCACCTCGGAACGAAGATTTACCTCTGGATTTACCAATAGCGTCGATTTCGTCGATGAAAATTATCGACGGTGCTACTTCCTTTGCCTTTTTAAACAAGTCCCGAACTCTGCTGGCTCCAACACCACTGAACATTTCAATAAATTCAGAACCACTTACAGAGAAAAAAGGAACACCAGCCTCACCAGCGGTGGCTTTGGCTATCAAAGTCTTACCAGTACCAGGATCTCCTGATAAAATGGCACCACGGGGGATTTTAGCGCCCAATTCTTCGTATTTCTGAGGATCTTTAAGAAACTGCACAAATTCCATAATTTCTTGCTTTGCTTCATTCATACCAGCAACATCCGCAAATCTGATTTTAACGTCCGTCAGGGCATTGAACAATTTTGCTCGGGATTGCCCCATACCAAAAATGCCACCGGGACCATCTCTGGAACTGGCAGCACCGGCCGCACGTCGAGCCATCCAAAACAGGAAGCCCAAAAGAAGCAGTGTCGGCAATAGCGACAAGAACCCCGCAAGAATCTTGCCTTCCTCAACATAAGTAACTGGAATGCGGTCTTGATGGTGAACACCAAGAGCATTTTGAGCCTCTTCAAGCCGACGCTCAAACGAATCGACAGACCCAATGGAGAAATAAACCTCCTCTCCACCAGTCGTAGTAGCCAACACAGCTGATCTATTGATCACCTTGAGTGATTTAACGAGACCCCTATCCAAGTATTGGGCTTTGAATTCTTGCCAGGTGATTTCTCGAGATGATCCGCCCAGAGCGCCCATCAGACTGAAGAGTAATGAACCAACCAACAGAAACATCCACATCTCACCCGATCCTATTGGAATACGATACTCTTTCATCTGAATTCGCGGATTCGACGAGCTCCCTGATTTGCCTGCCTTCTTTTTGGTCTGTTGCTCTTCTTCTTCATATTCCGCCTCTTCCTCCTCTTCCTCTCTCTTCTGCTTCGAGCGCTGTTTCTCTCGCTCAGCCCGCTGTTCTTTCAATCTTTCTCTCTGTTCCTTTTCTAACTGCTGCTTTCTAGCTTGCCTTCTTCCTGGAACAAGATATGGTTGTGAACTTTGAAATGGCCGTATACTAGACGTCTGAAAATGCCTTACAACTGGAGCCACCGACTTGAATCGGCCTAGCAATATTTCTCCTGATGCTGGTTTTAACGAAATACCCCATCCAAATCCAGGTTGCCCTAGAAGAGGACGCAGGCTCTGTCGTCCTATTCGGAGGCAATTCATGGGTAGTTGATGGGAAAAGCTTGGTGTCGATTTGAGTTTGTAAGCATATTGTTGAAACATCACGTGACGGCATTTAAGAATTGGTGGATTGGAATGGTTTTGTCGATATTTCCTATCATTTTATGTGTATATATTTTTTTAGAGATCTATAGTTTAATACTGTAGGAGTTTCTGTTTATTTATCTTGCTTTTTGTTGCATCTCCTGCTTCAATCGTACATCGAGGTGATCCACCACTAGGTGAAATATTACGATAATAGTAGAAACACAATGTAAGACTATTATTACACTTCCATAAATCAAAGAGGAGAAAGATGTATTTCAATAATACAGCAATTATATACATGAATAAATTAAAAATGACGGTAAGATCTCATGCATCAGAAGGCGGGCCAACTATCCGTATAATCTATATTACTGAGATAGGACGAAAGTTGGAAAAGTTCAGTCGCAGACAGAGGATCGGCCAGAAGTCCGTTGGTGAATAGATCTGAGCGCAAAACATCACTGCCATCCTCATTTCCATTCTGCAAGTGGCTATCACCCAAACCCACAGGCGTTGTCTGCTTATCAATTGAGCCCGAACTCAACGTTTCACTACTTGCGCCAAACTCCGTTGTAGATGAATCACTTCTCTGCTTACCAGAAACATTTCTTTTCCCATTTCTGCGACGTGAGTTCGATCTACTGCTAGCCATAGACTGCTCTGCGATGGCCACCAGTATATCCCAGAAGGCTGACAGCGATTCAAATTCCTGACCAGCAGCCTTTGTGGAATCTGCCACTTTCTCTATGAATTTGAGATCAGTCTCAGCATTGGAATGACTGGGGTGCATCAAAGTAATCACAAATATAGTGATGGCAGCTCCTGAAACAAACGACATACCAGCCATTTGAAATCCCGTACAAGGAAGTACGAGCTCCATATAGAGCTCCACTATACTTCGGGAGGATGCCAAAGATATTTCAACTGAACTCTCTAAACGCTTCGAGTCCTGCAAAGAGATCTGTCCATCACTAGACGCAGGAGAAGTAGCCGTCGCCCTTTTGGATTTGGAAGCAGCATTAGAGTAGATCGATTGACTGTAAATGCGATAGATAGAACTTAACACTTCATAGTACCTGCATTGCATAAAAAGAACAGATAACATACTATGCAGATTGTTGTCTAGAGGATCGTCTTTCACCACTCCGTCAAAGATCGCAAGGAACTCCGGCGTCATCACAGCACGGTCTGAAGGGGGCCGGATGTCTTTTGGTACAGACTGTCTCCACTCTTCCAGATCCTTATCAATTTCGAGTACAGCGCCGGCTATTTTATTGGGCGCTTCACCGCTTTTTAAAAAGAGTGGTTTGATCATTTTGCAAGCAATTTTAGATAACTTTGCCGTGAAGATGAAAACAGAGCAGAGCCGACGAATTGCCTCCTCAGAAACACCGAGTGCAATATCTGGGATCTCCATTATGTCCGGATATCCTATAGTAATGTCAGCTGACTCTAGAAACACTAGCCGTCCCATTTTCAGGCTGGCATCGCAATCCATAATAAAGGTCACCCAAAACATTGATTTCAGCAAATTCTCTTTACTGGAAGATAACCCATCTAAGGATTCTTTCCTATTGAGGCCCAAATCCAAGCACAGTTCAGCAGCTCGGTGAATGAAAGCAACTTCTAGATGTGCTAGGCAGAGTCCTTTAATTGAGAAAGTAAGAAGTAGATATGCTTGTAGAGTCGTATAAAAAGGAGTATGACAGTATGATAATTTGGTGAAACAGTTGATAGCACTAGCCAGACTATCATTGACGACCTTGTCAGCTGTGGCCGTAGAGATGCCATACTGAGCAGAGTATGCCTCGGAGCGCAAAATCACGCTATAGCCTCCACACACAACAGTGTAAATTATTGCCAGTTCACTATAGCCGTTGAGTCTAGATGTATCGCCAACAAATAATTTGCGGTCAGTGTCGAATTCAGTATCGAGTATCGACTTGAGTTGTTCTACAGGTAAGATGCATTTCCAAAACAACGGGCCCTTGCAAAATATGTCAAAGGCGATTTCCACAGTCCTTCTATCTAAAGGCACAAGCGGACCGCCAATGAGGGATTCTAACGAGCTAGATATATTGTGGACTTTAGAATGTACCTCACTGACAGTACTTGCCAAGTGTTTGCCCATGCCGGACTTTCCAACTCTTCTGTCGATCCAATTTTGGCCAGGTTCTGCAAAAAGAAGACCAAACAGATTGTTTCCGGTGAATATATTAGCAGGCTTACTGGAAGTAACGCTGTGTCTGTCTAGAGGCATAGTTCCATTGACTTCCTTAAAATCATTAGGTATACTAAGCATGGTGGGACCAAACGTATATGGCCTATCCTGACCCTGAACAAGCGAAGTATTATCGTTACTGTCACTTTCGGAATCATCGGAGGAGTCGCCTTCAAAATAGCTTCCATCGTTGCCCTGAGGACCATCACCAGCTTCGGAGCCTGAGCTCGAAAACGAAGCCAAACTTTCGGATTTTTTCTCATTTAAGAGGACATTGAGCATATTTTCGATCCTAGTAAGTCGTGACTCGATCTCTTTAGTTTGGCCCTTTCTTGATTTTGTTACTTTTGGTTTCTTGAGAGTTTCGCTGTATACACAAGAACAACCACCAGAACTGCAATTAGAGCACTTTGGACGATGACCATCACACTTCACCTTCTTCTTTCGACAACCATCACAAGCATGGCTTATACGAGGCCGTTTTGTTTTATCACCATTCATTGCTGGTGTGTGGCAATATGTATGTTGAAGAATTTCTCAAATAAGTAATACTCCGTTGAATTACCCGGTAGTACTATTGGTAACACAAGTCGTTAATTCATGGATTTTTTATAGCAAAAATTGCCTTTATATTTGATTTTCTTTTACATCTCTTGCTATTAAATACTCCTTGCCAAATTTCTACCATACTCATGGCTCTAAAACTCCACCTTATCTATCTCTGTTAGTAATACAATTGACTTGAAATGACATTTTTCTTTCCAGCCGCATAGCACCTCGTTTATTAAGCTTAAGATTTTTGTCAAGCCGATGATTACCAGTCATACCGGAATAACAAAGTTGATAGGAAAGAGGGGGGAATATTTGGACAAACGAGGCTGAATAGTTGATAAATGAATGGACTTTGATGAACAAATTTACGGGTTTTCAAGGCTCAAATGATCAGTTATCTGATGATAATCAAGTCCTCGTCCGATATCAATCAAGTTCTCAGCGAATGATAATCAAGTCCTCAGCTAAAAATAAAGCCCTCAGCTCAGAGACATTATCGGCATAAAATATCAATTCAACTCAATTCAGTAACATCATGGAAAAATAATACGCGCAATTAAAAAAAACACCCCACAGCCATCAGTACCAGATATCTATATTACAGCTTAATACACGTCTACAACGAATACCAAACTAAAATGGGCATCCTCTATACGATTTGTCACAAACACTTAAAAAAAATAACCGTTCAGTAGTCGAGTGTAAAAAACCCATCCTTTGACAAATATAATCCTTGACTAAATCTTCATTTAGTACTTCTTGCCAAACATGATCAATTGCATCTGATCATACATGGCAAGCACACCAGCACTAGCAACGGCACGCAGAATGTTTGCACCGGCACCCTTGAACAAAGACTTGGTACCCTCAGCAGCAACAATCTTGCTGAAAGCATCCAGAGAGTTCTTGTACTTGATAGCCTGACCAGAGGTCATCATCATTCTTCTTCGAACAGAGTCCAAAGGATAAGCAAGAGTAGAAGCAAAGGTAGTAACAGCCCATCCAAGCAAGAAAGAGGCAGCAAAGTTACCCTCGAGAGGACCAACCAAAACTACAGGCTTAATGGAGTCGTAAAGACCGAAGTAAAATCCTCGGTAAACGACAATACCGACAACTGAAGGAACAAATCCACGATACAGACCTGCAACACCATCAGATGCCAAAGTCTTCTTGTAAACATCAATCAATCCATTGAACTCTCGGTCACCACCGCTCTTAGCATTCTTAGCATCATTGGCAAGACGGGTTCGAGCATAATCCAACGAGTAGACGAACAACAACGAAGTAGCACCAGCCATACCACCAGATGCCAAGTTACCAGCAAACCACTTAGCGTAACCTTCATCCTTTCTGAAACCAAACATGGTCTTAAACTTATCCTTGAAGGCAAAGTTAAGAGCCTGGGTAGGGAAATATCGGATGACATTGGCAGTGTTACCTCTCCAGAAAGAAACAACACCTTCTTCAGCAGCAGTTCGTCGGAAGCACTCAGTGATACCATCGTACTTTCGAGCGAGACGGCCCTGTTTGATCATTTCATCTTGGTTTTGAATGAGAAGCTTGACACGTTCAATGGGTGCAGCGGCAGTCTTTGCAACAGCGGCAGAGACACCTCCCATGAGGAAGTCAATTAAAAAGTTCTATAAAACCCCGCAGTTAATATATATATAAATCCATTGAAAAAAAAATTTCCACAATCTCCAATTAACTTGTCATATATTCTTTTTTTCTCCCTTTTCTCCATTTACACTTTAATAAGGCGCACAAATTTTTCTTGCAATATGATTGGCGCTGGGACCAAAATTTCACAGCAAGACACCCAGGCAAAAAAAATTTACGCTCCAATATAAAATGCACTTGCAACTTCAAAGCGATACATTGGAAATACTGACAAGTCAATCTGGCGGCGGATAATTACTCATCTACATCGGATATTCTCACTTACACTCTCTGTTTTTTCGGCCATTTTTTGGTTTAGCTTCTATGCTTTATTCGGAACAATGAATAGTTAGAGAACAACTAAGTCGAGTTGGGTTAAAAAACTAAAAAACACCAACTAACCCCTTATTTAAGCGCAACTTTGGTTACCCTGAATACCGGGAAAAACCGTCTTGCATCCGACTATTTACACAATAGGCCGACCAATTTACAATTAAGCCTTCTTACCGACAATGAGCATTTGTAACTGATCGTACAATGAAAGCACACCGGCAGTAGCAACGGCACGGAGAATGTTGACTCCGCCACCTTTGAATAGCGACTTGAATCCATTAGCAGCAACAATCTTTTTGAAAGCATCGGTCGAGTTCTTGTACTTGACGGCCTCACCTGAAGTCATCATCATTCTTCTTCGGACTGAATCCCAAGGATAAGAAATGGTGGAAGCTACACAAGTAACAGCCCATCCCAGTAGGAAGGATGCCAAGAAGTTTCCTTGAAGAGATCCAACCAAGACAACCGGTTTGAGCGAGTCGTAAGTTCCAAACTGAGTAGCTCGGTACACAAAAATACCGGTAACCGATGGAACAAATCCTCGATATAATCCTGCAATACCGTCTGAGGCCAATGTTTTTCTATAGACATCAATAAGACCATTGAACTGTCGTCCACCGCCGCTTTTGGCGTTTTTGGCATCATTGGCAAGACGCGTTCGGGCAAAGTCTAGAGAATACACAAACAGCAAGGACGTGGCTCCGGCCATACCACCGGATGCCAAGTTTCCAGCAAACCATTTGGCATACCCTTCATCTTTTTTGAAGCCAAACATAGCCTTGAATTTATCCTTGAAGGCGAAGTTAAGAGCTTGGGTGGGGAAATATCGAATCACATTAGCAGTATTGCCTCTCCAGAGGGAAATAACACCTTCTTCAGCAGCAGTTCGTCGGAAGCACTCAGCGATACCATCGTATTTTCGAGCGAGACGGCCCTGCTTGATCATTTCATCTTGGTTTTGGATAAGAAGCTTAACACGTTCGATTGGTGCGGCCACAGTCTTTGATACTGCAGCTGAAACACCTCCCATGAGGAAGTCAATTAGGAAATTCTATGAATGGACGTTAATCTCAAGCACGACTATTCCATATTCTCATTGTGAAATACGAAATAAACAGGGGTTGTATCTTGATCCACTTACACTTTGAGTTTCTGCCATGGTCAGTCAAGTTTATATTTCGGATTATTAGAATAGTTAGGTCAAATGACAAAAAGCCCGAAGGAATATCCCTTTTGTGTCTATTGGTGAGCTTTTATAGGCCAATTGAGAGAATAATGGTAGTCATTATTATTTAACCTATACGTGCTTCTACCGATAAACCCCGTTGAAATGTTGCCGTCACAGGGTGCAACCAGCACTGATAAGGCCCCAAACATCTTGGAATATTCCGGTGGAACCATGACACATTGTTAGATCAAAGTAATTATTAAATAAAGTTCGTTTATGATATGATGCTTAACTACTTTTATGATAATGCCTATGCTTTCTCCGGGTTATCTCCGCAGTGCCCGGTCTGCCAGAATTTTTCCCATCAGCCTTTGCCATAGATGCGAATGTAGCAGTAGCAAAATTTGCAACAAACGGCTGAAGAGGAAATGACTCAAGATTGCTCTTATTGGCCGTTTCAGGGCCTGCTGAAGGCTTCGGAGTGGTCGATTTTGCGTCACCCCGCTTATGTAAAGGTCTGGGCTCGGAAGTTTTCGCAAGCTTGAAACTCGAGCCTAGCGCTTCCTTGGACGCGATTTGTCGTAACGACGGTTTCCATGCAATTTTCGATAATACTGGTGGAGGTGTATTTTCCTTGGCTTGTTCCGAGCTGGTCATTCCTACCCGACGCTTCTTCAATGGAGACTCACCATCAGCTTTAACTTTGTAGTGAGCAGCAATCGAATCCATTTTTGCAAATTGACGATTGTGAATTGGTGAATACCGTGTATAGTTATTACGTCGTGGAGATTGTCGTACCTTGGCAGCAGCTGAAGCTGCCATTGATGCTGTCGACTTTCTCTGGGGTGGATGGCTGCTCTCTTGATCGCTATCATCGCTCATTTTCCTTTTCTTCACCAATTGACTTGCTCGCTCATTCATTTCCCGTAACACTTTATCGTTGACGGTTTCAAACTCTTTGAGATTGGTTGGCCGTAATCTGGACCTTGTTTCCAACTTGACTGGCAATGCTGATTTGCCTCGCACCGCTCTTGGATCCACCTTGCTATTTGTGCTCAGCGGACTACCAAAGCAACGCTCATGCTTCATCTTATTTGGATTTCCCTTGGCGTCAATGGTTGTTGGCATTCCAATTATAGGGGTTGTTGTCCCTGGTGAAAAAGAATTTCTCGATTTGGGAAAATAAACATCGATGAGTTGGTTGCCGGGACAACGGCCATTTGACAAAAGCGGATATGTATGATAAACCATGACAGCCGTACAAACGGCTTTCTGGGGATATAAAATATGCCAGCCATAAAGAAGAAATCACTCATCGTCTTACAAAGTCCAAGATTTTTTTTGTTTTCTCTATCTAGTACGTGGTGTGTTGTTATTGGCAACTTGTTCTCGACGATCCGAGCTTGAAAATATACATTTTGACCTCAATTTATCGTTGGATAGAAATTTCCCCATATATTCCTGTTTCAGCAGTTAAGTGACACCAAAGATGAAAGAGGTATTTGGGGATTTTCAGCGAATATTGGCTCTACGGGCTCTTTCAATGTCCAGTTGCTGATACAACCAGCCCACGACCCGATTACGAGAACTGGCATCGCCAGTGATAGAAATAATTCGGCCGTCGTTACCATCATTTGATTCTTTTGATAAAGAAATTTTCGCGCCTGAGGTCTGCCTAATTTCCTGAATTTTGGAGCCTCCTTTGCCAATGATACACCCTATCATATCACTGACTATGACATAAGAAACTGTGTCAATAACATCTTCCTCAGGCAAAGAATACGCACTTGACGTGTTTAGTGGTTGGTCAGGCGGCGCTGAAAAAGAATGGCCATTTTCTTCCTGTTCTCTCGATACAGATACGCCAGCCGATGTTTGCGTATCGAGCAACTGAATATCTGAATTAGAATAAGTCTCCCCATATTCCGGTACAGGTGCTGGCGGTTTAGTTGCTGGGTTGTATAAAATAAGGCCTGCAGCCCTATCGCGATCTTCGTAAAGACAGGTACCAATTTCCCAGCAAGCCTTTTCTATAGCTTCAGGAGTTCCTTGTATTTCCATAATTCTTTCCGTTGATTTATGCAGCATATCTTTACTGGCAGCCATTCTGACGTTGCACATTTCCTGAATGTTCTTTATTTTCTGGCCCTTGCGGCCAATGACCGAGCCCATTTGCTGATGAGGAATCAACAATCTTATAATGACGGAATCTCGTGCAGTTGGAGTCATTACAATGGCGCGATACCATCCAAATACAGTATTATAGTTTACATCTTGCAGCTGGAGATCCGGGTCAGCAGAACCAAATGACTCAACCATATGTGCTAGAGTATCCGAAACAGCTCGGAATCCTTTACAGACGGAGGCAATGGTTCCAGATATAGTAAGTATACGATCGCGTACACCCGGAATTGGTTTTGATATGCCGATTTTGAGCCCAGTTTCATTGCGCAATTCACTGACGTTCTTGCCGTTTTTTCCAATAATAGCACCAGCTTCCCTGGTACTAGCAATTGCGCGCATGGAGACTATTGGCTCTGAATCAACGAGTTCATTGTTGTTAAAGTTGGGCGTAGCCATTGCTGTATAAGGCGTCAATTTTGCTCGTTCCTTCAGTTGGTTTTACCAAGATATTTATATCTACAGATTAGTCCTGTTCCACCGTGTCTAATAATGGCAGGATTTGAACTGTGTTAGCTGCTATGTAGAATAGAAATCTCGTAGTAAGATGGTGTTTAAAGAATAGCAGTTTTTTGTGAGATTTGTCATAAAAAGGAGGAGTTGCTCATAGATGATGGACCCGAATTATTTTATGGGTGCCGTTACTACGACTTTTTTTCTTTACAGAATTGATGGTGGTGCTTGAATTTTTCTTTTCAAGATGGCCGGGATTGCTGGACAGATTGTTAATAAGTGTATAAAATAGATTCAAACAATAGCATCTGCTGTTATGGACAGGATATTATTACCAGGTTTGGCTCAAATGCATTCTTTAGTAACTGGTAGAAAAAGTAATGATGGAAATCTAACGGCAAAATGTGGGAAAGAAAACCTATCAAAACAGATAAAAAAAGAGGTGGAATACATGTAACAAACTGAGGCATTATTAGTACAATTGTGCCTTGTTAATATATATAGTGAGATATTCTAAAAAAAATTTCAACGATTTAACCCATTATAATAATTACAACAAGACGGCAATCCCCCTTTCTCCTCACAAGCCATTTTCAACTTGATTAACGTCGTAGTTGGCTGGCACGAAACATTGCCTGCAAACCAAGTGTCCAGATACAGTTTTTTGCTTTCAATTGTGTCACCTAGCAATGCACCACTTTGCCCTTAATTCCTTCAAACTTTGACATATCCGGAACATTTGTCCGAAGTGTTTTATGTCAGAGGGTTAGGCGAAACGGGGCTACGCCTTTGCAAACAAAATTTTGTCTTGATCTTACAAAATGATTGCCTAACTCTGATGATTGAAAAAGAAATGTGTCGTCCTTAAAGTGCGTTTTGCATAAACTTTGAATGTTGATGCAGACAGCATCAATTGCATAGGACAAAGCAATGGCAAATCATATGCTTTGTTTATTATAGAAATAAACCATACAATATTAATCTACATTATTGATATATGAACTCTCAATCAATCAATTTCTATTCAATTTCAGGTTATTTCGACTATTTCCGAACTCCTTTTATGACGTGCACAAATGTGTGCCCACCGATAGCAACATTTGTTCAACAGGATGGGTAAGAAAAAGCAATCTGAATCTGAACAACATAAAACTTGGGGAAACTTATAAAAAGTTGAAAGAAATCATTCACTTCACAAAAGAAATCAACTTGTATATGTTTATTATTCCTATCTAATCCCCTTTTCTCTGTTTTATGTCTACTATATTTCAATCTTTTCTTGAATACTTTGGGTCATCTTTGTACTAAACATGAAAAATGCAACTTAGATTTCTTTTTTATGCGCGTTGCTTTTTGCCGACTACATGGTCCCCAAACCCCAACCGTTTATAAATCGATAATCACTTTGAGGGTATATGTTACAATAGCAGTCAAAGTAACTACTAAAACCGTGTATTGACAAATTAAATATGCGGCAGTGCAATCCATTTGCAGATGATCTCCTTCTGGGTCGCTAAACATAGCTGTAATGTAAAGTTGCGATGTGGCTGTTGGAACTGCAGCCGTTAGAACGGTCACAACGACCGCCATATCATTATTCTTAGCAATCCAATTCATTTTTTTCATCTTTTCCGCCCATAAAATCGCAATAATTGGCAATACAATTAGTTTTAGCGCGCTCATTAATACCATTGATTTCCAAAATCCTTTTGGCAATCTTCCCAGTTTTAATCGGGATATTGTAGCTCCAAGCATCGACAACCCCAACGGAACACTAGCCGCTCCTATAAATGAAGTGAAATTCATGATAAAATCCAGACATGGTCGTCCATCTGGAGCATCTGGAATACCCGAAGGCGTGCTTGGTTGCTTAAACAGAGCTCTGAGTTGTGGTACCATTGCGCATATCAAAGCTGCTATCATTGCCAACGACTGAGGCCGCTTGAAATCTAACAGAAAATGAAGCAGAAAGTTCAAATTATGCTTGTCAAACCATGCTACTATTTTTTCGCTTCTTTTTTCGGGATGTGCCACCGATTCATTAGGCTCTTTTGATAATCCCTCTGGATTAAAGGCACGTCCATCTTTGGAAAAAGACCTGATTACATCGTCTAATGTTTCAGTCCGACGTATTGAAGCGCTAGGAATATTGCACATTACTGGCGGAGCAGTTTGGTTACTGTAGACTCGGTATGATTGGCTCAAGTCGTCATCATCAGACTTAATGGGGAATTCTTCGTTTGACTCGGACTTGGAACCATCTCCCGCATATGAGGTAGTAGGCTCGCCAGGTTGGTGATATTTCTCATAAAATGCATCATGCTGAACCTTACTATGCTTGTCGTCATGGCGAGAACTGACTTCACGGGTCAGATCTGAATTTTGCTGACTGTCAAATGAATGTCTTTGTTCAACATGAGAATCATTGTCTTTTCCACGCTTGAATCGGTTCACCATTTTCCTGCTACCTTTAAATATATTTTTGAAGCTTACACCACTGTTGTCCGGGCCAACATTTTTCTCGTCGTCTTGACGCTGGATCTTGTCCCTGGTCATATCTGACGAAATAAGCTTAAATCCACCTAGATTGAATACGCTAATGCAAAAAACAACCAGGTATATGATACAATATGCAGTTCCTTGAGATTCGGCCTCAGTACTGAAATATGAGCTTGCAGCCAAACTTGTCACATAAGCTATTGGAAGATCACTGCTATTATTGAAACCTCCAGCCGCCATGACCCCACCAAGCCATCTCCGAGGAGTAGGCGTAAAATATAAACAAATGACGCCAAATACAAGTCCAATGGCCTCGAACATGAATCCAGAGAGGGCCATACTGCCTATAGTTTTGATTTGAGAACCGTCCAAAGAATTTACGACATTATAGAAGATCAGTGAAGGCAGCAAGAAATTTATGATGAGAATGCTGATTTTTTGACATACTTCGACCGTAAACACATCTGAGAGGTTAGAATTGGTGATTTTATGAAAGATCTTTTGAAAAATATTATAAGGATTACGTTTATATATATATTTTCCAACCTCAATCTTAACTTACTCTTTCTTGCCAAAAGGAATCCCATACCACAATTAAGAAAAACCTTGGTCAATGGTTTGAACGCTATATAAATAGCAGCTCCTACGCTAATAGACATAGCAATTATCTTTGTCTGTATACAGAAACCAAGCAAAAAGTTATATATCTGTACAGTTTCATGGAATTTAACCTTGTTGTTATATGTAGAAAGGCAAGACTCATTTATCCGATCTGGAAAAATCGTGGGGAGACTTTGGCCGATTGCGGAATAATAATTTATACCCGCATTATCACTACTTAACCAAATTCTATTGCATTTCCCCTGCAATCGAACGCAACGGTCAGATATCATTCGACAATATAGGCTACTGACGAGATTAAGAGCAACTAGGAGACTGCATCGTTCCTGGTTACGGTTGTTTTGGCGACCCAAAGCAATGGTTCCTCAGATATCCGGTACTACGTTTAACGACCGGAAACAGAGGCTCGTAACATATCTGAAGGCGAAGCGGGATGAGTATTTACTTGATTCCGACGATGAAAGTGATATGTTTTCGGGGTCTACTGCGGCCAGATCAACGGTTGCTCGACCGATCAACGGACCTTATCCGGATGAACGTCTTACTTTATATCCTGCTTATAGTTTCAGTGAACGGTCAAGGGATGGAATAGTCAACCAAGTCGTCAAGGTTAATGGGTTATTATGGTTACCGGCGGTTCAGAATAGAAAGAACCGCCTAATGATGGGCATTGCTAGACAGATTGCTGGAACTGAAGAGGACCCCAGGCAGTCGGCTGGATCTGACCAGGATTCCAGTGCTTCTAACGATAGCATGAATCTAAGTTTACTGGGAAATGAGGTCGAGGAACTGAGTTCTCAATTTGCTGCTTCTAACAAGGATCCTATAGGTTTTGCTGACTCAAACGAATCGGCCTTAAGTCAGAGCAAATCAGAGAGAGTTCTACGAGAACGTGTGGCTCCTTTTCTTGCTCGAGCTGCTCCTAATCGTGCTATAGAAATTACCAACGAGGACGGTACTCTGGATGCCCGAGCCGTCACTAATAGTGCGGGAATCATCCAAGAACGTATTAGCTTGCCTCCCTCGGCAGCCGAGGCAATTGGCAATAAATTGATTGTCAAAGCAAGTGATGTGTTGCAGCAGTCAGTGCCAATAATACATATAAAGCCTCATGGGGTCTCGGTGATAAGCGATATCGATGATACATGCAAGAACACCGGGGTAACTGGAGTCAAGAGGGAGATGTTCAGAAACGTCTTTGTACGAGGATTTCCCGAGCTTAGAGTCAAAGGCGTTGATGACTGGTATCAGGCATTATCCGTTCAAGGAAATTGCAGTTTTCATTATGTGTCCAACTCTCCTTATCAGCTATACCCTATTATTAAGAAGTTCTTAGATGTAGCTGAACTACCAAAAGGAACCATTCATCTCAAAAGATATACAGGCTTTATCAATGGAATATTAGAGCCCTCTTCAGGTAAAAAGAAGCTTACTTTGCATCAGTTGCTGCAGGACTTCCCAGGCCGAAAATTCATTCTGATAGGTGATTCCGGAGAATCAGATTTGGAATCTTACACAGAGCTTGCATTGGCGTTCCCTGATCAGGTCTTGGCAATATATATCAGAGATATTACTAGTCCTAACGGAAGCTTGGAACGTCCTGGTAGTTCAAGCTCTCTTCGCAACTTATCGAAGAATCGCCTCGATTCTGACGCTGCTAGTGATATAGGCCCAGATCTCATTGATCTGAGTGAAGCACCTCCACCATTACCGCCCCGAGCAAGTACAGCTCCAGCAAAAGCACCTCCTCCACCGGTGCCAAGGAGACCTGAACATTTGAGGACGGTAAAGAGAAAGCCAGTGTCTCAAAACAGGATAAATGAGCCGGTTATTGATCTTCCTCCAGATATTCCGCCAGATTCTCCCCTAATGGATTGGGCTGTTCGAGTTAAGATGGCCAATAGAGCTATTCCAAAGCATATCAAGTTTGGTCTTTGGCGGACTGGTCATGATCTTCTAGAGTCTAGTCTGGAGGTTGTGAAATCTGCCCAAAGGGAATAATACCAGCTGAAGATGGATAAAACACAGCTTAACTTCGGGCATAAATTATTTATAATTGAATCATCTCTCCATTTGATTTGCCGAGAATACCTAAATATTCGGTACTATTTAAATACATTAACCCCAATACCCATACATTTCAAATCAGCTTCTCGTCACTGTTTGCATCTTCTTTGATAAATAAATTGTAGGTCATGGTAAGCCCGTCTAAATATACAATGTTTAGACGATAACTGTCTACCAAGCCTGTGGATTTGATTTTTGGCGCTATTGCAACACCTGCAATGACTCGCAGGCTTGCGCCATTGAATAGAAAACTTTCAACATTAGGAAATACATACTCCTGACGCATGCAGAAGACTCCCCTGTAGCGAGTAAGCCGAAACACACTGACAGCACCGACTTGAGATACCACAATCACAGCCGATAACTCCCTGATGACATGGACGATATTCAGACGGTCGTAATAAACTTCGCCGCTTCCATATGGCGATTCCCAGAAGAACACATTTGATCTAGCTGCGTTGCAATATAGATCTTCCAACTGGCATAGATATATGCTCTTCTTTGATGTCAAAATCACAAATCTATTTTTGAAGCGAGGATCCTTGAGCAGCTTGGGATCCTTGTTTCTTTCATTGATATATTCGTTCATTTTCCTCTCTCTGTTGCATAGAGGTACTAAAGCATAGAATGGAACTCCACTAAGAGCAGCGTGAGCACTGTTTTCACGGTGTAGTACATATTGAGTCTCGATTTCAAACGACGTAAATCTCACACGAGGATACAAGTCGTCCTCACTAGAAGAAGCCCCCAACATGTTTTCATTATCTGACTGCATTTTCCTGAACAGAACTTCCTCATTCATCCATTTGTTGCCAACTGCTTCGAACAAGCTGGGCATTTTCTTGAAATCGCGTGCGGAAACACAGTTGGCCGTCCACCCTTGTTGTTTTATATTTTCATACGCAACACAGACACCATATGCGCTATTTCGGGAGATTTTCTCTGCTTGTCGGTCGTAATAATCTTGAAAAAGATTTCGTTGTCGTACTCGTCGGGTCGATAAACCTTCATAGCCAACAACTATCATATTGGTTTCAGCAAAGTCATAGAGATCTTCATTCAAAGGATCGTGAAAATTATCCGCGTCACTATCCTGATCATCATTGAATTCGAAATTAAACTCTGAATTATGGTAACCATAATTATTAGTATCTTCTGCAGATGGCATGGCTGCAAGATCATTCAAGTCTCTATCAGAATACTGATCGCTAATATCAGGCTTAAAAGATGCGAGTTTTTTACCATAATAGAACTCCCATACTACTACTTGGCCAGATATTGAAATGGCAGCAATATGACAAGTTTCGGCAATGTCAGTATCGACAAACTCAACATCAGGTATATTGTTCATCAAAGGCGGCGATACAATGAGCTTATCCATTTCAGTAGAAGAAGCAGCTCTTGAGCCTTCACGCAGTCGGAAAATCGTCACATGTGCTGAATTATCCGATACTGCTATAAGTCGGTGTTCGCTATGAATATCCAGACCCCATGCGCTCTTATCAACACAGGTAGTACCGACAGGCAAAGCTTTGTCCTTATGTGTAATTAAGTCTTCCACATAATATACAAGCACTCGACCATCATCTCCGGCAGTAGCAATGGCTTCTTTTCCACCTATACGAGCCAGTTTCATATGGTTGATACCATGCGGGTATGCTGGCCAGTTTGCTCCATCTCTCATAGCATAAGTCGTTTCAGGAGGCCGAGTATCCAAACGAGCAATAAGACAGCCTGTTGGCGCTCCATTTAAAGCACTTATTTCATAAATTTCTATTAAGGTCCTATTAGCTACTATCAGCGCCTGGTATACAGTACTTTGAACCACCAGGTTATTCCTAAAAGTAGGAAGCTGATAAACCATAGGAAGCTCGCCTCCACCAATAGGGAGATGGCTTTGCTTCACAAATTCCAGTCCCAGCGATGTTTTATATCCATCGGCCGGTTGACGTTTTGGAAGCTCGCTCTGGTATCTTGCCATGGAGTTTGAGGCTAAACGGGATGTGAAGTAGAGCCAAAAGGTGGTTGATAAGGAAGCAGAGATGAGACTAAAGAAGAATGCAAAGGAGGTAGATGTTAATATAATGAACATTTAGAATTATATATATGTATATATGCAAAATAAATAAATTAATGCAAAGATAATATTCAATAAGCTAGTTTGTTTTAACGGAAGATAGTATGAGTCACGTGCCTGAACCAGCCTGGCTGCTCAATTGAACAAATACCTATCCACCCCTTCTATTGGATTATCGTATGCTGCAGATAATTCTGCTCTACTGTGGCGTGTCAAGCGATCTCCACCAAGTAGAATATTTGCATCTTCTGCAACTGCAGGTCCCATCAGTTCATCTTTAGCTGCAGCTATCAAGTCCATAGACCGTCTAAGTCCAGAATATGTCCACAACCTATCGTCATCTCTCGGAGCTAAACCCCACTCGTTTTCCTGTGAATACGGAGCATCTTCGCAGGACCGGATCCACATATAATGAAAAACGACTCCTCTCAAAATCTTGGTGTAGCCATTTTCGAAAAGCCACACAACAACCTGTGGCCATACATCTGTGTCAACACCGTCAACTCTAAATCTGACTGCAAGCAGGTCCATATGCTTAGCCTGTTTCCAGAGAAACCGAACAGCCTGAAAATGAAGGCAATGATCACTCAGAATTCTTTGAGATCCGTCTCCAGTAACAAGAATCCACAAATTCTCAAGCAATAAAATATCAGAATATGACACATTCATCATTAATTCATAGGAATGGCCAGGGCACAGCCGTACCGGAAACCCCAGTATGAAATTATGCACATTGGCTCCCCATAGAGACCAGCCCCAAGGATCTTCTGGGACGAGGTTCCAAGAGCCGGAGAAAGCAGCATGTTCGGTGTCGGTGATTTCCAACGCATGTATGTCGCGACCATGCACGTATTTCTGAATGGTTTCAGGCTCAAAAAAGAAATAATGCATTCCAAGCAGCCAATGAGCAGTGCAATGGCTGATCTGTAGTATGGAGTTGACGGTTTCGTTCCTTTCTGGCAACAGATCGAGCTCCGAACTTCGTAACCATTGCAATCTCTTCTCCGTCATTCCCATACGATTGGCTACATTGAGTATTTCCAAGCCAGTTGATCCATAATCACGATATATCCAGCTTTTCCACAGTGACTCCGAGATCTGTCTGAATTTCGTGCAAACCAACGCTAATAAACGCAAATCCACGTCATGATTCGCAAAAAAGTATATCAAGATTTCATCTGGCAAATTTACCAATGTTTTCCGTTCATTTTCTCCTGGCAATTCCTCTATGCCCTCAGATACTTCCATGGAAGCTTCTGATATTTTCTATCGAGCAAAACCACGTTGGGAATTTTCAAACCCCACCGAGTTTATTTAAAGACAAGGATTTTCTAGTTTACCCATAAAAACCAGCAGTATTTGATATATCAGCCAAAACAACAATGAGTACTACGTTATATCCGGAGATTTTCTGGGCCCAGCGCTCTAATGCCACAGTACAAGAGAAGAACCTGATTTTGCTCACTGTGGGTGTAACTGATTTGAAAATCAGCAAGTTCTCTCTGACTTCAGATCATTTGGAGCTTGAAGGATCCAATGAAGATGGCAAATATGCTGTCAAGATTGAATTTTTTAAGCCAATTGATGTGGAACATTCGTCCAAGCATCTGACAGGAAGAGGATACTTTTTCCATTTGCAAAAGAAAGAAAAGGCTGAGGAGTACTGGCCTAGGTTGACCCAATCCAAATTGAAACATCCATATATAAAAACGGATTTCGATAGGTGGGTTGATGAAGATGAGCAAGATGAAAAGCCCGAAGAAGCGGCTGGATTAGATGGTTTGGGTGACATGGGAGGCATGGGAGGCATGGGAGGCAACCAAGACTTTGATCTTAGCCAGTTTACCTCGCAGCTTGGTGGAAACGGTAATATGGCCGATGCCTTCAATCCCGAAATGCTTGCTCAGATGTCAGCTCAGCAACAAGGCGGTCTTGAAGATGAAGTTGCTGAGGAAAGCCTTGATTCAGTAGGAGAACGAATCAAACCTGAAGACTCGCCTGAAGAAGAAAAGGAGGATTAATGCGATAGCTGAGGAATCAACGTGTTATATTCCAGGAAGTATATCAGATAAATGCAGTTGTAAATATATGCTGATTAGCTGAGAGGTTATTGGTTAGCGATATCCTTTGAATTATCTGTAGTGAAAACCGTATTGAATGTATTAACGTATTTGCAAAAATTGAAAATATTCTTAGTTCATGCAGACCTGTGTGACTCTACGGACGTTGGCTCTACTAACGTCCGTTCTACGTCCATTCTCCTAACGCTGGTTCTACTGACGTTTGTTACGAAGGCAGTCCTATCACTCCTAACTCTAAACCTCAACTTCTCGTCGTAACTCCTCCATATTGAACGTATCACCTTCATCCACATCTTCATCCACAAATTTACCACTGTCCATCAGCTGCTTACCAGACATTTCCTGAACAGCCTTCTCGAGCTCTTCTGCAGCCTTCTTACTATCTCTAGTAGATTTCCATTTGGAAAACGTATCAAAAGTTACTGGTGTAAGTTTCTCGGGTAGTTTTTTGCGCTCAATTTCAATGAATTCCTCCAATGTAAATGTAGGCTGTTCTGCAGCTGCCATTCTCTCTAGCCTTCGTTCCTCCTTGGTTTTCAGCTTGAAGCCTGGAGGCAGCGAGTGCCTATATTTACATGAGTCTCCACCATTAGGACACATCCAAAACCAACCATACTTGCCGTTTTCCACCGCCTCGATGAAATATTTGCACACTTTATCGGTGGTTGTTTTGAGATTGCCATGCTTACTGAGGATAACCTTTCGGAGCTTCTCTTCATCCCACTCCTCCATAAGGTCATTCTCCTTCTCATCTTCCTTATCTTTATCATCACTATAAAGATCCTTCTTTTGAGTTTTGCGTCCAACATTCAAATCATGTGAGAATTTGCATCGGTTGCCTTTGGTGCAAGTTCCCTGCTTGAAATAAGCACACAATACCGTTTTAGGATCAACACCAAACGGCACCTTCTGGGTCATGACCGGTTTAAATAGTTCAGCAGCCTCTCTTTTGGCCTGCTCTGCAGCCCTCTTCTCGGCAGCTCTTTGCTCGGCATCTGCAGCCTTCTTTTTATCCAATCCAGCATTCTTAGTCTGAGTTTCCACCTGTTTCACATATGCCTGAACTTTGGTCGACTTGTTTTTATTTTTCAATCCAAACGTCTTATCAGCAGCCGCCTTCTGCTGCTTGGCTGCTTTGTTTTTGGTACTTGGTTGTTCTTTTTTGGCCATAGGAATAAAAAAATGCTTGGAAAAATCAAGAGATGCTTTGAAAATTCAAGCTATTCTGCAAAAAATAAAGAAATTGCTTGCAAAAACTAACAAAAGCTTACAAAATGCAATAAAAGCTTGGGAAAAGAAAGAAATTGCAAAAACCCGAACAAAATCAAAAAACCCGTCAAACAACGCAAAAAACTCACTTTTGATGGTGTTTTCTTTCTTAGTTTCTCAACTCTCACAATTCTTTCCCCACACTTCGCCAGCCTGCCAATGAGAACCCGACTGATTTCAAGCAGAACCAGCCTGCTGTTTGCTGCCGGCAGTTTGCTCACTGGATATGGAATGTCGGGCTTTTATCAGAGAGGAATTGCCAATGATAGCAAAAACAAGCTGCCGCAACACTTGGGCCCAGTCCAGGTCTCATCTTGGCTTAGAGAACACGAAGAAAGTTACTTTGTGAATAGAGGTAAAGGATGTGTAAGATATGATATATCTCAGCTTCCGTCGAATTCGCCAATGGAAGACGACCGGTCCGAAAAGATCATCAATGTCAGGTTGGCCACTGAGTCATCTGGCCCTATTTCCACCGATTGGTTGTTTTGGGGCGTTTATGATGGTCATTCCGGTTGGATGACTAGCACTGTTTTAAGAGAATCTCTTATTAATAGTGTTATTAACGAGTTAGATAAAACTTATGAGCGATCGTCACCAAACTCTGACACTAGACTCATTCCAAACAATGATGCTGCTGTAGATGATGCTATCAAGGCAGGCTTTGAAAAACTCGATGATCATATTGTGAATAAATCTGTAGATAAGTTGTTGGGCCCCAATGTGTCTAAAGCAGAGGCGTCCCAGCTGCTTTCACCTGCCCTGGCTGGTTCCTGTGGGCTTTTAGCCATGTACGACTCATACAGTTCTAATCTTCGAGTCGCTGTAACCGGTGATAGTCGTGCTGTACTGGGGAGTAGGCATAACAGCTCCAGTGGCCAGTGGACAGCTACTGCATTGTCCACAGATCAAACTGGCTCCAATGCCGATGAAGCTCACAGAATTAGATCCGAGCATCCTGGAGAAGAATCTACTGCTGTATTTCGAGGTCGTGTTCTCGGATCTTTAGAGCCAACCAGGTCGTTTGGAGACGCCAAGTATAAGTGGTCGAGGAAAATCCAGGACAAAATATCAACAAAGTTTTTTGGCAGACGTACTCCAAGTGAGTTGCGATCTCCTCCATATGTTACAGCTCGTCCGGAAGTAACTACTACTAAAATACATCCTGGTGACTTTGTGGTGATGGCTACCGACGGGTTGTATGAGATGCTTTCAAACGAAGAAGTAGTATCACTTGTGGCTTCTTGGATCGACAAAAAGTATCCAGAACAACAAGGAGGATCTGGGCAGTCATATGGATCGAAAAGTTCGTCTTGGATATCTTGGCCAGGTATATCACAGCGCAAGCATATTGGTGTGGAAGATGTGTCGTCGAACAAAGATTCGCAGAAACAGCCCATTCGTAGATCGAGCTTGGGCAGTTTGGACCCCGTTGTTGAAGATGAAAACTGTGCTACTCATCTTATACGCAATGCATTGGGTGGTGCAGATAGACAGCAAGTTTCGATGCTTTTGTCAATTCCAGCACCTATTTCACGTTCTTATCGAGATGACTTAACTGTCACAGTCATATTCTTTGGAGATGGCTCGGAATCTAGTGGTAATGGCACTGTTAGCATTAATCAGGCTGCTACGGCCCGAATCAAAAGCAATTTATGAAAGCATGGTTGGTAACTTGTGGAGGTGAACATCGAAAGATAGATGTAGAGATTGGCTTAATTAGGAAGCAGATCCAGTGGTATAATTAGCTTAATGACGAATAAAAGCAGATTTATCAGTTGGATCCACATAACTACTATTTGAATGCTACGGTATGAGCAAGTACCACCCCTTTGATGAATAATTTCATCCCATTATAATGAGTTATCTTAAAAATTACTTCAGTATATCTATCTGTAAATTTGACAAATATTCAAGTCGCAAAGTTGCTTATTTCTATGCTTACAATAAGCCTTTAATAGTCTGAGAGCCGGTCCATTCAGTACCCGGTTCTAGCTTAGTCCAATGGCTTACAGAACCACATTCAACACAAAGCATTTGATGAAACGAGGATTTAGGAGCAAAGTCAGCCATGGCCTCGGCTTTTTCAGTCCAGGGGTTCCATACAACCACGTCGGTAAGTTCCTTGGAACGGTCCAGGCTGAAAATAGGCTTGCTCTCATGTTCAACCACCACTTTATCCGCGACATTTTGATATACTCTATCAACTTCTCCGTTTATAGTCACATTGGAAGCTTGCTCGACATAGGTGCTAGCAGAAACTTTATCGTTAACATTGATGGAACTTAGTCCCGAGACCGAGACTTGCTCAACCTCGGGTACCCTCAGATACGAATGGAACAATAAATTGAATTCCCAGGCTTCCTTATCGGGGTTTTCCACAGTCATCTTAGTAGTTAAAGAATCCTTAGTCAATGTCAATGTATAGATTAAGGAGAAATCATGGGGCCATTGAGATTTGGCATCCTGAGCTATCAAGCCCGGCTCCAACCCAAACTGAACTGCAATTGATTCACCCGGCTTATCGGAGGTTTTCCCAAGCAACTCCCAAGTAGATGTTCTTGCAAAGCCGTGCTGCGGAAGTTTCTCAGTGGCTTCATGGTTCGAGCTCTTGCCAAACACTGGAAATACCAGGGGAATGCCACCACGAACAGCCTTGGAGCCATCGAGAACAGCTCCTTGAGAGATCCACAGCTGTTCCTTTCCGGATTTTTTCCAAGATATCACGGTTGCTCCATGGAACAAAACCGTGATGGATGTATGGTCATCGAGCGAGATAACAGCTTCCGTTTCTGTTAATTGGACTGGCATTTCCTATGTTGGTGGATGGTGGGGAGATTTGCTCGGTTGGCCCATGATATTCATATCAGCAGGGTCCTGATCAGGTTCTACCCACATATAGTCAGCACCACCTGTTTTCCAATAGTCCTGATACATATGCTGCTTTGTAGATAAAATAGGAATGATCTGATTATCTTTAATTGCGGGGCTTTTCTCTGTCGATGCTACGATCCCTCGATGATATGAATCCACCGACATGTTCACCTCATCAAATGCTTCCAGGACTTTATTGACCAGAATGATCTCGTGAGCGCGAGCAATTTTGCTGCTAATGGGCAGTTTCGGCCGCCAACGTGCTCGGTCGAGAATCGGTTGAGAAAACCGACTGGCAGTTATCCATCCATACACCAATGTATACAGTCCTAAAGGCAAAGACCCCCATAGTCCTATCCACTGAAGAAGACTCAACCCAGCAACAGTAATCCCAGAGGTGTATCTAAGAGTATTCTGGACGTGTGCTGTTGTTGAAGCGTACAAATCAGACCGACATGCTACTTCCATAGCCAACTCGAACTTTTCCTCATAAATGCAGCGACGCACAATAAGCGCCTGGACATCTTGAAGAGTATGCTTTTGATTTGGGCTCTTGCTGAACACCGATCTAATACGTGAGGTCCAACTAGCTACAGAGGCCAAACTGGCGACAGAGGCTTTATCGGTTGATTTCTTTCTAGATAACATCTCATAGTAATACTCTACACATAATTCAGCAGGTGGATTTGGTTCAACAGTTACAAGCGAATGTACCAAAGAGCAATCCCATGAGATTTTGGGGTTTTCAAGGACCTTCAGTTTGTGGATCAGGGACTCGTTACGGGCCAATTTACGGCATGCTACAATGATATCATGGGCAGTGGATGAAGCAACACGACCGGCGTGCGTATCAACGACCTTGAGCCTATGTTTGAGGATTTGAATAGACAACGGATTGTCATAAACATGAACAAAAGGATGGCGGGATGCCATGACTTTGTGCTTGAGTTGGGCAAAAGTCCCACAAAGTGTAATATATAATGAAGAAATATATAGACTTAACAATTGCATCCACTAACAGAACTGCCGGCTCTAGCAGACGACAGGTCGACAGGGTCGTCGACTCGGCCTCCAGCATTGGACTTCTTGGGCGCCTCTTCAGGGATCTTGTTGGCAATAGCCATAAAAACGTGCTTAACATTGTGGCCGGACTTTGCAGAGGTTTCAAAAAACAGTAAACCCTCATCATCAGCCAATTTCTGGCCATCTTCTACAGGCACCTTTCGAACACTCTCAGACCCATTGGTAGATGCAGATTCCTCTAGATCAAGCTTGTTGCCTACGAGAGCAATGATGATTCCGGGACTGGCTTGGGCCTTGAGCTCATTGACCCAATGCCGAGCCTTAATAAATGACGTGGGCTTGGTGATATCATAAACCACTAAAGCGGCTTGTGCATTACGATAATACATGGGGGCCAGAGATGCAAACCTTTCCTGGCCGGCGGTGTCCCATATTTCAAACTTGATGGTTCTATTGGCTAGGGCGCACTTCTGGGTTAGAAACGCTGCGCCGATTGTAGGTTCCTTGTTTTCTTGGAAATCATCGCTGACAAATCTCAAAACTAACGAGCTCTTTCCTACTGCTGCTTCCCCAAGTAATACCAGTTTGACGCTTGTCGTTGGTTTGGGTGGCGCTGCTGCATCCATTATTTGTACTGTTAAAGGATGTTATGAAAGGTGGCTTTGATAAAAAAAGATGGGAGTTAGAAAAACACACTGAAGGGACGATAAGCATAAAGCATTAAGCATAAAACGTCAAAAGGACAACAATAGGCATAAAACATTAAAACAAACATATTACAAGGAGAGATGTCTGAGTTCTATTTCCAGGAACATAATATTGTTCAAAATCCAAGAAATCCAGCCGCTCCTTCAGCCAACACTTTGGAGGCGTTGGATGCTCTATTTGGCCATGGCCCTGTATCTTCAATGACTCCTGAAAGAAATATGGAACAACTATTCAGTACTATTCCAGATGATTTCATGGATCAGCTTAGAAACGCTGTTTTACGATATACCGAAGATGGGGTCAAATCAGGGGTGGATCAAAAGTTTCTAGATGGTTTAGATAGAATTCCAAAGAAGAGCTTAAAAGCATCGGATGAATGTGCGATATGTGCTGCTAGATTTCTAGATAATGATTATCCTTTGGTGGTACGATTACCTTGTAATGTTAAACATCAGTTTGACTTGGAATGTATTGCCCCTTGGCTTAAGGAGCATGCTACATGTCCAATGTGTAGGAGGGATTTTAATAAGAAGAAGAAGGTGGAAATAATACCGGATGAAGAAGAGGAGGATGATATTGATGCTATGTATGGATAGGGAGTAATTTGGAATTTGGTTCTATAGAGAGAATAATTGGAGAATCACCACCCTGAAATCTTGATATTACAAAGACACAAGAAACAACATCTCTCCTCATTTCTGCATATTTCATTCACCTATCATTCAAATCTTTCCGTTCAGCCTGTTTCATATATTTCAATAACTACCCCTAATGGTAATTCTTTTGTTCAAATCGCTATGACTCCTCTCCCTCTCTATCCTAATATGGACCTTGTACCTTCTTCGCTAAACCTAATATGGAATACATGATAACATAGTGGTCTTGGCAATGAAACGATATGACGAAGGACACAAAACTACAGCTTGTTTATTGAGAGCTTTGCTATTATTAATTGGGGTGTCTTTGTCTAGTGTTTGTCCTAATAACATCTTCTCTATGGAAGGTTAGCTCTGGGGTCCATCCCAATGCCAATGTCTTATTAATGCAATTATTCAGAACGAAAACGGTATTCAAGGGTCTTTTTAGCTGCTTCGAGCCATGTGCAATAGCAACTATATTTGTAATAGTTGATGGGCAACTTAACAAGGAGCTTAATTCTAAACAAGGGACGGTATTCAATTGGAACTTATTTATTAGAGCATCTATTTTCTTGAATATAGTATCTAATTAATATTTTATTGTAATTATCAATTATCAGTAATTATCAATCAATAATGCCTTACCTCAAACTACGAGACGGTGCTGAACTCTTCTACAAAGACTGGGGTAACCCTAAAGGGCCCATCGTGACTTTTTCACACGGTTGGCCATTGAGCAGTGACAATTGGGAAAACCAAATGTTTTTTCTCGCCAGTAATGGTTATCGAGTGATTGGTCACGATCGCCGGGGCTATGGTCGGTCTACCCAGACTTGGGACGGCAACAACATGGATACCTTTGTGGACGATCTCGAGGAATTATTTGCCCATCTCGGTGTCAAAGATGCCGTCATGGTAGGCCATTCCCACGGTGGTGGTGAGGTTACTCATTATCTGGGGAAACATGGGACCGGCCGCTTCCGCAAAGCTGTGCTTGTTGCTGCTATACCGCCTATGATGATCAAGTCAGAGGTAAATCCAAAGGGTTTGGATAAGTCTGTTTTCGATGGCTTCCGCTCGGCAATGCTAAAAGACAGGGCTCAATTCTTCCTGGATGTCCCTAGTGGACCTTTCTTTGGGTTTAATCGTCCTGGTGCAGAGAAGAGTGAGGGCCAGATCCGCAGCTGGTGGCAGCAGGGTATGAATGCTAGCTTCAAAACAGCCTACGATAGCGTCAAGGATTTGTCTGAGACCGACTTCTCTGGAGATCTCAAGAAAATCAATGTGCCCGTACTGATTCTACATGGCGACGACGATCAAATTGTGCCAATTGAGCTGAGTGGCGAGCTTCAGGTCAAGCTGCTACCCAATGGAAAGCTCAAGGTATACAAGGGTGGCAGTCATGCTATTCATAACATCAACATTGATGAGGTGAATAAAGATCTGCTGGAATTCATTAAGGAAAAGTGAATTTTGTGTCCATGAGGTGGATAATTCTCTATTCCCTGGATTATTGATATTCCTTTAGCCGTTTCAGTTCAAAGCTTCCTGCAGTTTTAATGTAGGCGGGCTTTGGTGACATTCATTACCACAGTGCTGTAAAAATGCAATAGTTTATATTGACCATTTCATAGCCAGATTCAATGCTGTTGTACAATCCACTCAATCCCATCTAAATACTGTACAGCGTAATAAATATAATAAGTTATGCACTTCCCGCTGGCTTTCTCTTCAGGCTCTTCTTCACATACACTCCAACCTTAGTCTGCTCCGCATAAGTAGCCCCTAAAGATCGTTGCTTGCCCCAAGAAAGCTTCAATTTACAACCTTCAATAACCAGTGCTCCGTTCTTAGTACTGGCAGCAGCTGCCTCGGCCTCCTTTCGCAACTTGTAAGTGACATATCCGGCCCGTGCACGATGCACGCAAATCATCGACTTGATCTGACCGAATTTCGAAAAGTGTTCACGCAGGCGATATTCCGGAAGATCTTCTTCGATTCCTGCAATAAATAAACTCGTGATACTCTGATCACTTGGCGGTGCAATACTACCGGCTAGCGGAAGTTTGGCTATTATTCTCTTCACGTCGTGGCTTAACGCATCATTATTCCTTGATCCGCCATCACTCGGTTTATCATTTCCGTCCTTCTTATGTTCGTATCCTTGTTGTTTTTGCTTCTTCATAGCTTCACTCAGATTCTGTAGCAGCTCCCTAGCCCGATCTTCAACCGAAACGTTACTAGCCTCAGGAGCTTCTATTTTGCCAAGCTCTAAATCCTTTTCGTAATTTTGCGCTATAAATTGCTTTTGTACCGGATCATTCGAGTTATTAACAGCTACGGAATTCAAGCTGGATTCTCCATACGACTGTGATCCCGCCATTTTAAGAGCAGCGTCTCTAATTGCCAAAGGCAGCCCATATGTTAAATCGTTCAAACAACTCTGACAGCAGTTTTTCTGCCTTGCGCATGTCAAACATATGGCTGTTCTTGAGTACCGACCGCCCTTATGAGGAACCCATTTGAACTCAGTGAAAACCCTCGTACATATTTTACACTGAGCTCCATCTCTATCTCTTAGCATCTGAACATAAGGATTTGGCCCTAAACATGATTCACAGACTGCAGGGACTTCAGTTTCCGAAGTCATTGGAAAAGTATTAGAAATATCAAAGATGAGGCGGAATTTTACTTTGGGGGGGGAGGTGTTACCCGGCCTGGCCATAGTCTATATAAATATCACTTTTCTGCTTAAAATGCTATACAGCACCAATGATGAGGAAGATAACAACGTTGAATTTCTTCACCTGAACTTTTGTGTGGAAACCGATTATTTAGAGCTTTTTAACCCTGAGGTGTTTTTGTTAGATTACGGTGTTGCATAGTTATATTTAATGGTGGCCTGTTTTTTTAGCGGCATTACTGTCGATCTTAAGGTCAAATGATATGTTTAGAGCATTTCTATTGCATGATACTGAATAAATGGGTCGAAGATAATGCATGTTTTATCTTGATATAAATAATTAAGTCCCTGATTTGGTAAATAGCTAGTACCCTAATACGTCAATTGATGATGAGTGATACTCGTATAAGACCACTTTTACCCTAATGACTCAGGGGGAATTGAATGGTGCATATACGGCATTTTATATATGGATGAAATGCCTTAAATATTTATAAATTTGTCCTTAAAAGGGCTCAAAAAGTTCGGTGCTATCCAGTCAAGAATCGTTGAGTTTTTTTTCCAATTGGGGGAAAATCTTTTCTCAGTTAAGCTGTTTTTTCTACCCCAGCAAATAAAAGTATTTTTTTTTTGTGTTGATAAGCGGTAATACCGCAAAATTCAACAATAAGTCATCATATCATCAAGTTGTCATTGAAAACAAAACAGCAAAAAAAATCTGCAATTGCGGCAAACTTAAGCTTGTTTTAAGTCCCCATTAAGAAAAGTCTATATATTGGTTAAAGTTAACCTCTGTTGTGAGCTATAGTTGCATAATTAGCGAACAGCCCGCCCGGCCCAGTAATATGCCTGTTCTTAAATTTGGCTTAACCGATGGAATTGAACAGCTGCTTGCCCGGAATAAGGAATGGGCCAAGAAAACAGCCAGAGATCACAATGGGCTGTTTGAAATGAATGCCAAGGGACAATCACCCCAGATTCTATGGCTTGGATGCGCAGATTCACGAGCCGGTGAGGCATGTTTGGATTTGTTACCGGGTGAAGTTTTAGTCCATCGTAATGTGGCCAATATTGTATCTACTAAAGATCTTTCGTCACTTTCAGCAATTCAATTAGGTGTAGCACTTGTCAAAGTCAAGCACGTTGTTGTGTGTGGGCATTATGATTGCGCTGGTGTTAAAGCATGTATACAGAATCAGGCGCTAGGAACACCAATTGATACATGGCTAAATCCATTGAAACAGCTCAAGGAACAGAATATGGAACAGTTGAATCGGTTAGAAGACGACACTGCCAAATCTAGATTACTGGTAGAACTCAACGTTGTGAATCAGGTCCAGTCCCTAAGATCCAACGACTTGATTGCCAGTGCAGTCAAAGAACGAGGCTTACAGTTGCATGGGTTAGTATACGAGGTGAAAACGGGAGAGCTTACGCAGCTTTCTATTCCTGATGGTTCCTCATTTACATGATCTGATTTGGATTTGGTTTGCAAAAAGAAATCTTAGAAAACAAAGCAAAATCAGCTATAACGATTCTGGAACTCTGCCGCGTATTTGTCATTGTCGATAATTTATATGTTATAAGTGGTAATGTCTTAATGTACACACGATAAGTGCAAGCAAAGGCAAAGGAGAAAAAGCAACTCTTTTGTGTGCCGCACAGACTCACATCCAAAAAAAGTTAAAGGCCCATAAATTTGTCATGCATAAGTTTTTTTTTGGGCACAATAACATTAACACGTCCATCATCAAAGTTAACAAACCTTTGTCATAAACGTCCATTTGATTCCCACCAAACACAAATGTTACCCCGGTAGCATATCAGATAAGCACAATGTTCCTGGTGGATTTTTTGGGGACAGGCCACTCTACGTCAGCGGTCCCTTGCTGTTCTTTGTATGCAGTCCTGTAACGGAGGGCGATCACTAAGCGGCTCATGTGTGCTCTGATGACTTCTCAATAAAGAAAGCAAAAAAAAAATGGAAATTAAACGGGGGTGGTGGTGGAAAAATGTCCATACGCCGCGCTCGTTATGGAAAGATCTTTGGAGATCTGTTAATATATTGTAATACAAAGAACTTTAAACTCTCCAGCAATTAATACCTACATAAATCGTTTGATTAAAATATTATGCGGCTATTATTTGACTCACTGATAGACTCGGTGAGTGATAGAAAAATGAAATAATTCCTCCCCCCCCCTTCCCCCCCGAAAGTACGTGGGATGCCAGGGTCATTGAAATTGCTACTTTGGTGTTGGTACAGCCTTTTTGGTTTACTTGGGTATGACCCTGGTAATAGATCTATGCGGACCGAACCAAGTTAATAAGGCTCTGTGTAAGTTATTTTGATCAGGTCATTATCAAACCCAAGTACAGTCATGAGGATCCCCCCTTGTTTAATAGTTCAAACGATTTAACGAGACCAAGGTTTGTGGCTCGTAAGTTGGATGCTATATGTTATGTAATGCAGGTGTTCCAATAGATAATATTTAAAAAAAGAAAGCCTTGAGATGGTCAAAATAAGTCAGTGCCCCATTTTGGGTTTAAGACAAAGAGTTGCGGAATTTAAAGTCTTTTCTGCATGGCAAGCACTGGATCAGACTTTAAATTGAAATCTAGAATGTGGCGTATTACACAAATATGGTAATACCGCCTGATTGTGTCTGAGGCGAGCCCCCCTTGCTTTTTCCCAAAATATGTTTGGAGGAAAAAGAAATGAGGGTGGTGAATGAACATATAATAACTGGCAATAGGCCCAGAACCACCGTTGTTTATAAGAAGTTTATATATTGTTGAAGTGCGCACTTCAATTTGTTGCATATTTTTCTAGTTCTTAAAAAAAACGTCCTGCAGTATTGTTTGATAATATTTATCCAAAGAGGCCTGTTGATCTCGGCTGTCGCATCCTTTTCAATACGCAAATACCCTTGAATTGAATTGAATTTCTTCACATTCTATTTGAGGATCCTGTCATATATATCACATTGAGTTTATTCAATATGCCTTTCCACTTGGTGACAACCTCGGGTAAACGGGTATCGTTGCTCAATGAGCAAGATGATCGAACCACGGAAATTGATCAATCACCAGCAAATGTGGATACCGACGGTGATGGTAGAGATAGCAAAGTCGTCGAGAAACCCTCAAATCTAGATTATTTACCACAACATCAACCGGTCGCTCATGATACTACTGAGCATGCATATACTAGTAATGGCACGACTCCATTATCTTCACCATGGTCAATGGTACAACCATTATACCAGCCAGTACTAGTGTCTCAACCCGCCCCTACCGGTGGATACTATTATAGCATGGTGCCGCCCCATTGGCCCGACTATAGCAATAACTCCAATGGCCAAGGAATGATTGGTTCGGCATTACCAGGATATTCATTACTTCAAACTTCGCCGAACTATAATTCATATTATCTTAAACAACCTGACGAGAACCCCAAGGCTAGAAAGGTTCAATTTGTCGTCACCACTCAAGACCATGGGTTGCATATGACTTCTGGGCAAAACAATAGATATTCCGCACAAACGGTGTCTGAGCCTATCATTACGTCACCAGACGCCCCGGGGAAATTGGTCAAAAAGTACAAATGCCATTGTTCTCGAAGTTTTACTACCTCAGGGCATCTAGCAAGACACATGCGAATCCATACTGGAGAAAAAAATCATGTTTGCAGCTTTGAAGGCTGTGGAGCCCGGTTTTCCCGTCAAGATAATTGCATGCAGCATTACCGAACCCATTTAGGAACTCGAGGAAAATCCGGCCAAAAGCGTCGAGCAAGAAAACCCTCCTCCACTTCTAGTTTGGAAAATAGAAAGAGTGATTCAAGCATCAATGACTCTTACTCATCATTATCGAACGAAGGTCCAGCAGCAGCCAATGGAAACATGGTTGTTTCGTTTGTACGTCAGAAACCATTGGCCGCATGATACAACATCTCCAAAGATCAATTTACACTATTATCCTTTTAAACCGATGGAAAAGCATATTAATTTATAGTTAATTTATCTTTTATTTATTTATCTTTGATTCTTCTTGCCTCAATTCTTTCATCTTTTTGGCTTTGTTGTTGCTCCCCAACTCTTGGTTCCGTTGGTCCTTAAAAGCCTACCCCACAATTTTGCTTGGTACAACCGTCAGCCCACCATATAAATACCGGCTCGAACCCTAAGTTTAATTTTATTAAAAACATTGAAGCGAAAAACCATCATCAATCAAATTCAACAACAATGTCTGATATTCCCGAAATGATTCATCCCCCTGATGAATTCAGGAAACTCCATCCTACCAAGCCTCACTTGGATAATTTCAGCCACTATGAGCAGTTGTACAAGGAATCAATTCAGAACCCCGACGAGTTTTTCGGCAATCAGGCTCACTCGCTACTGTCTTGGTACCGGGATTTCGACGTCGTGCGCAGTGGCGGCTTTGAGCATGGCGATGTGAGCTGGTTCCTAGGTGGGGAAATCAACGCCTGTTATAATGCTGTCGATCGCCACGCCTTTGAGAATCCCGACAAGGCTGCTATCATATATGAAGCTGATGAGCCTGGGGAAGGCCGTATTGTCACTTATGGTGAACTTTTGAGGCAGACTTCTCAGGTAGCTGCGGTCTTGGCAGATGATTTTGGTGTTAAGCCCGGTGATACCGTCGCTGTTTATTTGCCGATGATCCCCGAAACTTTGGTCACTTTGCTGGCAATCACCAGAATTGGTGCTGTTCATAGCGTCATTTTCGCTGGATTTTCCGCCGGTTCGTTGCGGGACCGTATTCTGGATGCTAATAGCAAGGTCGTAATTACTGCCGACCAATCGTTCCGAGGTGGAAAGATTGTTGAAACCAAGAAGATTGTCGATGATGCTCTGTCACAGGAAACTCCTGTTAAGCATGTTTTGGTTTTCAAACGAACTCCTGAAGGCGCCAAGGTGGCCAATTTTAAATGGCATCCAAACAGAGATAGTTGGTGGCATGATCTAGTTCCTAGAAAACGCCCGTACTATCCTCCTGTACCAGTTGCATCTGAAGCTCCTATTTTCCTACTTTATACGTCAGGATCAACTGGTAAACCCAAAGGTGTTCAGCATTCTACTGCAGGGTATCTGCTAGGAGCTGCTCTAACCACTAAATATGTTTTTGATCTGCATAATACCGACACTCTCTTCACTGCTGGTGACGTTGGATGGATTACTGGGCATTCTTATGTGTTGTATGGTCCTTTATTGTTGGGTGCTACCACTGTGGTATTTGAAGGAACCCCCGCATATCCTTCCTTCTCCAGATACTGGGATATCGTGGACGAGCATAAAATCAGTCATTTCTATGTTGCTCCTACTGCTTTGCGCTTCTTGAAAAGAGCTGGTGAAAGCCACATTGTAAATCATAAGCTTGATTCTTTACGAACTTTGGGTTCTGTAGGTGAACCAATCGCTCCTGAGGTCTGGGAATGGTATCATAAGTATGTCGGTAGAGGAAAAGCCCACATTTGTGATACTTACTGGCAAACAGAGACCGGATCACATATAATTACTCCCATGGCTGGTGTCACTCCTACGAAGCCTGGCAGTGCTTCTTTCCCCATGTTTGGTATCGATCCAGTGCTGTTGGACCCTCAATCTGGTAAAGAGCTGAAGGGAAATGAAGTTGAAGGTGTTTTAGCGGTGAGATCGCCTTGGCCTTCTATTGCAAGAACTGTCTGGAATGCTCACGAAAGATATTTGGATACTTATTTGAAGCCTTATCCAGGATTTTACTTTACAGGCGATGGTGCTTATCGTGATAAGGATGGATTCTACTGGATCAGAGGCAGAGTCGACGATGTTGTTAATGTCAGTGGTCATCGTCTTTCTACTGCTGAAATAGAGGCTGCTCTTATTGAGCATCCTGCTGTAGCCGAGGCCGCTGTTGTCGGTGTGCCGGACGCTCTTACAGGACAGCAGGTTATAGCGTTTGTTTCCACAAAGCAGAAACTTAATGATACTAAGGAGTTAATTCTTCAAGTCAGGAAGGAAATTGGACCGTTCGCGGCTCCCAAGAAGGTGTATTTAGTACCGGATCTGCCTAAGACTCGTTCGGGCAAGATTATGCGACGTATTTTACGAAAAATCCTGGCTAATGAGGATTTTGGTGATGTTTCGACGCTGAGCAATCCAGCAGTGGTGGATGATTTGATAGAGATTGTCAAGTCTTCTTAAGAAATTGTTGTATAGGATTGTTTTATGTGATGTTGTTTTCGTGTTATAGCTGATTATTCGTTTAGAAATCGTTTGTTTGTCAACGTACGTTTTTGGGATACTTTTATTTCAGATGTAATATTTCTGGATATTATTTCCGTTTTGTTTTACATAAGTTTTGATTATAGCAGTTCTGTAGGCGAATGAGTATGTGCAATAATATCGCATGTCTTGATATACCGTACAACGCAATTGCAAATAAACAAACTAAAAAAAAGTTCAAATTTTTATTTAATCCATAGATAATTATTCTTCATATTTCCGTTAATTATTGCTAGATTTTTACCATTTTTTTTGGTAGCTATTTGGTTATATGACTTGAATATACATTGTATATTAAGAGATCTTTTTAAACAAAATTTAAAATATCTTGATAAATATCGTATAAATTTCAAAAAAATACCTCCACATTATACTATTACTAAATATTATCCAGTATCATAAAAAATAGTCCATATTTCGTTGAAATACGTCACTAATTTTCCAGATCTACAACGCAATGACTAATCACGTGACATCTCTTCAATTAAGGTAACTTCGCCTTCCAAACAATGCTGACATGAGATCCAACTACACGAAATGCCTTGAATACCATGAGCTATGCAGAATATTTAAGAAATAAAGTACAAAAGCTGCAGGATCAGGCTGATACTGCCCAAACAGATATATTTCAGGGGTGTAATATTTATATTACAGGGCACACACGGCCTCCACTTCAAGAACTACGGAGAATCATCACTACTAACGGTGGAACCCATGCTCAATATTTCACAGGAACCAAGAGCATCACGCATATTATAGCATCAGGATTGACGGCGAGAAAACGCGATCAATATGCCAAGTTCCCGGTAGTCAAACCTGAATGGGTTCTTGATAGCGTAAAGCAGGGGAAACTGATGAGCTGGGGCAAATACAGAGCCATTCCACTTGCACCAGGGCTAAAACGATTGGATACGAATTTGAAAGTTGCTGGTGATACTAACGTTGATACTTCCAATGTAAGAATCGAGTCTTGCTTACATCCTCATTTCATAGATAGTTTCTATTCCAGATCCCGTCTACACCATCTGAGTATTTGGAAAGCTGAACTCAAGAGTCGATTTCAAAAAGGATTACCATCTAGGCTTCGTTATCAGGATCGGGGTGAACGGCTGGTGATGCATGTCGATTTTGACTCATTTTTTGTCTCAGTTGCCCTGCAGAAGCAGCCTGAACTGGCTGATAAACCGATATGTGTGTCCAATGGCGGAGAGGCAGCCGATGTGGCCAGCTGTAATTATATTGCTCGTAATGCTGGAGTCCGAAATGGGATGTGGATGAGTAAAGCCAAGAACTTGTGTCCCGATCTGGTTGCCTTGCCTTATAACTTCAAAGAATATGAGACGGCTTCTGCTGCGTTATATCAAGTTCTCAATAACCTAAATCCAGATGCTTTTTATCCCATTTCTGTGGACGAAGCATTATTGGATATTACTAGTATAACTCCCGGGTTTGAAAGCATAGGGGGAATATGTGTAGATGAAGATATAATGGAATTTGCCAGCGATTTGAGGACCCAAATCAGACGAGCTTCTGGAATTGAAGCTAGTGTTGGTATGGGCCCCAATGTGCTGGCAGCTAAAATAGCATTACGCCAGGCTAAACCGGGAGGACAAGTTATATTTAACAAAGAGAAACTCTACGAAGAACTAACCGACTTACCAATTGAGCAGCTACCAGGTGTTGGTTATAATGTTGCCAATAAATTAGGCAGTAACATAAGCACTATTGCTGATTTACGTAAAGCTGGTGAGCTGAAACTTCAGGGCCTTGTTGGAAGTAAACTAGGAACCAAACTTTGGAAGTATAGCCAAGGAATAGATGACGATTGGGATTGGCTGTTTGGAGGCCATGGGCCCAAGACGGTTGGTGTTGAAATATCCTGGGGAATTCGATTCAGCAATAATGCCGAAATTGATAAGTTCATGGTCATGTTGTCGGCTGAATTGACCAAGAGATATAACAGGACCGGATGCCATGTACGTGATTTGACAACCAAAGTGTTAGTAAGGGCCAATGGTGCTCCAATTGATCCTCCAAAGTATCTTGGCTGTGGAGAATGTGATGCTTCTAGTACGTCTAGAGTACTGACACGTATTGAGAATCTTGCCTCGACAGCGAAGTCAATGATTTCTGATCTCATGAGTAGCACTCCTGCAACCGATTTGAGAGGAATCGGCATGAGTTTGAGTTTGGTAAAGAAACTCCAACCTTCTGAAACCTTAGAAGGAATGGCAAAAGCTCCACGAGTACCACCGAGTGAATGGAAACCTTCACTGAAACTGGAATATGTGACTGAATGGTTGGCATCGGATGAGCGCCCTGAGCCTAAGGATATTGAAATAATCGAAAATTATATACTCAGTCAGCACTGGACAAGGTCTTATCAGCTTCTTGAATGGATGAAGCGCAAGGCCAAGACGATTCAATGGAAAATATTGATAGATAATTATTTGGAAAAACTCAACAGAAAAATTAATCAAGAAGAAGGCGGCTATATTGCTATTTAAATTTTGACAGGGACGCCGTTTATAACTATTAATCATAGATGAATGAATCAGGCTTACTTCTCAAAATAAGTTGGAGGCAAGATTCGCAAAGTGTTGGAATGTCCAGATTGGCCGGTCCAACCCTGGATGGCAATGACAGTGTCGGACTTAGACATCAAGCCGAGTTCCACAGCCTTATCGATACCCCAGCTAAGACGGCCCTCGACATCATCTTGCCACGAGCTAGAATCGGTTGGACGAGGAGCATCATAAATAAATGGATATACACCTCGGTACAAGTGGGAATACCTTGCAGCAGCGTCGTTTCGGGTAACCATCAAAATAGGGCATCGAGGACGATATTTGGAGCAAAGACGGGCAGTTGCGCCAGATGTAGAAAGCACAATGATAGCTCTTGCATCTTGTTCAAACGACGCAGCAACAGCAGCCATAGCGACGGTTTCTGAAGTCTCGGTTGGCATGGGGGCCAAAGTTCGAAGCTCATTGAACAGAGGTTGGTATGCAATACCTTGCTCAGCAGCCAGACAAGTTTCGTGCATCATGGTGACGGCCTCAACAGGGTATTTACCCTTGGCGGTTTCTCCAGACAACATGACGCAGTCAGCACCATCAAGGACAGCATTTCCGACATCTGAAACCTCAGCTCGGGTAGGTCGGGGATTATACGTCATGGACTCGAGCATCTGAGTAGCACAAATGACGGGCTTTCCAGCCAAGTTGCATTTGGCAATCAACTGCTTCTGGACCATGAAGACCTTTGGAGCAGGGATTTCAATACCCAAATCACCTCTGGCTACCATTACACCGTCAGTCTCCTTCAAAATCTCGTCGAAGTTGTTAACACCTTGCTGATTTTCAATCTTGCAAATGATCTGAATATTCTTGCCTTCTTCACCTAAAACAGCTCGAATATGTCTGACATCATCTCCGGTTCTGATAAACGAAGCAAACACCATATCGACCTTATTCTTGACACCAAATTTGAGGTCAGCAATGTCCTTTTCAGACAATGCAGGCAAGTCTACATCTGTTCCAGGAAGATTTACACCTTTATGAGAGGAGATTTTACCATTGTTGTAGGCTCGTACCTTGAGGGTTTGGTGATCGATCACTTCAATCACTTCAAATGATAGCACACCGTCATCAATGTATATCAGTTTACCGGGAGCAATCATCTTTGCGATATTCTTGTAATCAATGTACATGATCTTACTATCGCATTTCAACTTGTAATCATCATTGGTGGTAAATATCATCTCATGACCAGCAGTGATGGGATAATCTTCCTCATTGATAGTTGTACCGGTTCGAATCTCAGGACCCTTTGTATCTAGAGCAATTGCCAAAGGACGGCCAGAGAACTGACGAGCGGATTCTCTCGAGTTATCAATAACACTCTGGTGATAATCATAAGAGCCATGAGAAAAGTTCATTCGGACAATATTCAACCCGGCCTTTCGAAGCTTGGTGAGTATCTCCACCTTGTTACTATTAGGGCCAATAGTACCAATAATGGAGGAGCGTCGATGATGCTTGGTTGGCTGGAAATCCGTGTCCAGAGTGGTCAACCACTGGATATTCGATGCTGGTTGAGACGAGCTGAATAGCATTGTTCGGGTTTGGTTGTGGACTGGAAAAAAAAATTTGGTATTGTTGAAAAAAAGCGGTGGAGCCCATTTTTATACTACCACGTTCCCAACATTTTGTTAGGTGATAGCTGAGGGATAAAAACCGTCAGATGATGCTATGAAATGAGTAGTTTATTACAGTAGAATCTTATGGGATTTTATTTATTTATAATACATTAGGGTTTCTTTCGATTCTTTTGCTGCTATTTATATCAATATTGAACTGTATATCTAAGACATCTTGCACAAGTGCTTATCTCAAGATCACCTTGTGTTGAAAAACAATGCAACAATTGAGATAAAAGCGCCTGAGATCAAAACAGCCCAAGGCGATGAGAAAACAAACTCAGGTGATATCAACGGATTTGTCGATTTTGAGTGTTTGGAATCATTAATAATTAGGTATTATTTTTTTTATAATTAACATCTAAATTCGAATAATAATATCAAACCTAGACTCGAATCCTACAGATCGAATCCTACAGATCGAATCGTCTATTAAATCATTAATCATCTCACGGCTGTTACCTTTACCGAAAACCACTCAACCAGTTTACCGTAATACCCCCTTTGTACTAGGAATATCATCCTTACCCGTTAAACTAGTCGCCTCTCTTAACGCAATTGCTAATGCTTTGAATGAACTCTCTGCTCTATGATGATCATTGAAACCTTTCAAACAATCCACGTGAAGAGTGATTCCAGCAGCAAACGCAAATGATTCCAAAACATGAGGGATCATTTCACAACTCAAATCGCCTATTTTTTCCCGCTTGAGTCCCAGATCAATCACTGCATATGGCCGATTCGACAAATCTACAACCACCCGACTTAGAGCTTCATCCAATGGTGCAAATCCATGTCCAAATCTCTTGATACCCTTGAGAGCTCCAAGGGCTTGTTTTAACGCTGTTCCTAAGGCTATACCACAATCTTCAGCAGTATGATGGTCATCTATATGCAAATCTCCAACGGCTTTTATCACCAAACTCCAACCTCCATGCTTTGCAAGCGCATTAAACATATGATCCAGAAATCCTATTCCAGTATCAATATATAATATTTGCTTCGAAGGTTCCGACGATGCGGACACTTTTTGCTGGATTTCTGGCCAACGATTAAATCCAGATAAATCTACACTAGTTCCATCGATATCTAAAGCAACGGCTATGGTTGTTTCGCTGGTTTCTCGAGAAACCACTGCACTTCGTTTAGTCATATCGGGGTTGATAACTTTTTTTTATGCTTGTAAGATTTTAATGAATTTCAATTACGTAACCACAATTTATCTAACGTCTAAAAGCGTTCTACAACAATATAAACTACAACAGTACAAAAATAACTAAATCACCAAGTTATCAATAAAATGATCCACTATAGCATATCCTTCTGTGAATTTCGTAGACGGATATCGGACTATTACGGCGGCATGAGCATGGGTTGCCTTGTGAATATGCACAGGATACTTGTCCCATGAAATGGAATTGAGATTGTTAATGATGCTTCTCTGATAGGGACCAAGCTCTACTTTTTGACCATGGCCGGCCGAATATACAGATTCAATTGAGATATCCGAGTTATTTTCCTCCTCTTCCTGCGACTGGAGTACTGCTGTATATACTGAATCCATGATACTATCGGCCGTTCCTATTAATGCGTCATCAAATGAGATTCCTTTTCTGGCAGATCGTCGTCTACTGGCAGAAAAAATGCCCTGAAACGCTGCGTTGAGTAGGAATGCCACAAACCAAATAGGCACAATGATCACTGCTTTTACAAATGCAGTAGCATAATTGTACACATGCATGAAATAAGACTTGATTTTTTGAAACACCGATCCGAAAAGACTATAAGACTTGGTCACTGAATGTCCTATCAATGGCTTATCTTCGCCACTATAAGCTGCAGCCTCCTCATCTTCAAACTCCAAAGGCTTAGAAATGTCCAGAATCACCGGAGAATACTTGTCAACATAGGGACCTTCAATTACAGGGACTCTGTTGGGTGTGAAGGGGTCAATTGACTCAATTCCGGCCGTATACCATTCACAACGGTGATCATTGACAATATTAGCATACAGAGACCGATGCTTGAAAGCTTCCAAGCCTTTGAAATATGGAGTATTTCGATCAGCCATAAACAGAATCAAAGGAAGCTTGCTTTTTTCGAAATTGTCTTTCAAAAATAGCTGTTTAGAAGTGGTGGACATGGCATATTGACCAATAAAGTTGAAACTTCTAGCAATAAATCTAGACCCTAGCACCACTACACCGACATGAGGCGTGCAAAAGCTTGTATAATTTACAGGCTCAATTGCATGCTTTTTGAAGAAATCATGCTTATATAGTAATCCAATAGCAAAGCGCGAAATAAGTCCACCAAGAGAGTATCCTATCACACTGAGCTTATCGACGCCTTGTCCAGGGCCATAAAGTAGGTTGATTTTAAGAACCTCGTTTTCGATTTCTTTAGCAGCTCGAGATCCACAAACATCTATTCCATCATATGTAAAGTAACCTTGGTTTCCACTAGTTCGATAGACAATGACGGGTTTTCCTTTGAGGGCCTTGGCATCATCGCCATCGTCCACAACAGCCCTCAATTTCAAGGCAAGTTGGGCTGAAATATAGTCAAATTGACCGACATTTCCCCATAATCTAAGTCTAATGAGTATGATGCTATATGAATTTAATATGTTTTGTTATTTCTACATACCCATGAACCAAAACTATCAGGTGAACCATATTTAAAGAGTGTAAGAGATAACAGGATATTGAGGGAGATAAAAGAAAGGCGGAGTTAAAGAGTGTGACATAAGCAGACGAGCTGACAAAACCGGTAATAAATGATGGATGGAATGATAAATAGAAATATAAATAGAAATAATTGATGTGATTTAATGAGGATAATAAAAATAGTAGAGATACATATGAGTTGAGCTGGCAGCTTGAATCGACTGAACACAGCCAACAAACCTTAATATCTAATAACCTTAATAGCCTATTCTCAACACATTTAACGATAGAAGTAGTGACCCAAAAATATTGCCCGACATTGAGTTTCATCAGTTATGATGCTCTCCATTTAGTTTATGGAGAAAATGCTCTTCTTAGGCTCAACAGTACCACGCGACTGGCCATTTGTTCCTCGGGATCCAGCACCATTGATGTGCTTCTTATTGTGCTTCTTTTGATCTTTGTAAAGGACGTAAGAGGCGACTGCTAGCATTGTGATATGTGGTCTATAGGTTAACAGTTAGTTGGCCAATTGAGAGCTAATTTCGATGTGAATCTAGACTTACTATTGATTTGTTTGTAAGTAAAGCTTGTAATAATGAAAAATATTGGTATTCTAGGCTCGGTATTTATATTTTTTTCAATCTAATGGCTAGGATCTCAATTGGTGCGATTCCACCGATTAGATAAGCGTGCCTCGGAAATTACATAAGCGCATTAAGTCTAAGAAGCTATAATATCAAACAATATTGTCAAATTGCGCTTACAAATTAGGATACTTCTAATACTGAAAGTTTTTGGGTCAGATGGATTATGAGTAAGGTGATCGGGTGCTTCATGAGTAACGCTAAGCCAGATTTAGCATCCGGATAGTTGATAACCACAAGAACAAAGTAATTGCACATTATTGGAATTTCTAGAATCTATAGAAAAAAAAGGCGAATAAATATACAAGGCGAAGTCGTCATCACCTTGTCATTGAGAGCCGCTAATACATTTGAAGCAACCGTTTCGAGCCTCACCACTTAGCTCTCTCTGTCTAAACCGACCATAATACTCCTCCTAAAACCCATTATTACACCTCCGGAAAACACCTTTTCAACACTCCATTAATAGTTTCTTCTAAACCGCTCCAAAACGCTTCGTATTCTTTTTCGTACACCTATGCTTCTTCGACTTGCTTTCGAATCATGCCGTAGTGTAGCGGACATTGGTCTTCTTCCAGACTCATGCCCCAGGGCAGTGGCCAGTGCTTGTTTGTTTCCCTGTTCAGAGAGTGGCCGGCTCTTAGTTTCTTTAGAGTTCAATGCATGGGAAGGTGCTGCTGCAGGGGATGTTGCTGCAGATAACGTATCAATTGTAGAGCAAGACATGCGATCGGATTCAACCGAACAGCGGGCAAATCCTGGAGTGCCAAGATTGGATTCCACGGGTTTATCAACATGACGCTCAGAAACATGTCTAACAGTATTGGTGGACATGACCGATAATCGACTGCCATCACTACCTTTATTCTTTGACGGTGGTTCTCTGTGACTGGGCGCCAATTCGGGAACTCGATGTATAGGAGGAGTTGACGGAGGAGGCATTTCAGACGAGCGGACAGTCTGCTCAGCTGGACGTGGCCCAGCTGCAACACCACTGCTTCCACGACGTTTGGCATATCTTCCAACATCGTAAGAATATGCCGAATATAGCGACACAGACGAATCGGTGTTAGAGTTGGAAGATCTATATGGAGAAGAGAATCGATTGTAATCGGAAGGAGTGTCATCTTCCTCTTCTTCTTCACTGACTGCTTCCTCCACAGCATCCATTTTGGCCTTTGTTCCTAGGGATAAATCAGAGGAAGAGTTTTGCTGCAAAGCAGCACTTGACATGGCCAAATCCAAATCTATCAAAGGCCGGGGTTCTTCTACAGGGTACGAGGTTGTGCTTCTGAGACTATCGCGAGAGACATAGGACGAAGAAAACAAGTGCGGGTCAGATTCAGAGTCAGAAAATGGATCGTTTTCTGAATCTCTGATTTTGACGTTGGCGGTAGCTGGCAAGCAGGTGTCAGAAGTATTGTGATGATACAGGCTCTTGATGCGAATCATGGATCCAGCCCATGATTTAACCTTGATATGCCTTGAGCGTCTGCGCTGTTTGGTAAGAACTTCTTCGCTGCCCGGTGAATGGAGCCTCGGTATAGTGTCCAGATTGTCCAGCATATCTGTAGGAAAAGACACCGTGGGCTTTTTCAAGGAAATACCAGCGGTTAATGCATCAGGATGAGAATTTTTGGCCGGAGATTTGCCGGACAAATCTAGATTCGATTTGTCCATATCTTGGCCCAAACCAGTCGATTGAACAACATTATCAACAGCGAAATCATGCGATATAGCTGCCGATCGCCTATGAGCATGCCGTCTAGGGGTTTGTAATCTAGACTGCTGGTCCATGGGATTTGTTAAACAGACAGTATAGAATCTGGAATGGTTTTGGAACAAAGGCCTTGAAACATCAGGAGCATTAGACGACCCCCACGAGCTGGACCGGCCTTTGTCTTTCAAAGGGAAGCAGAACTGTTCATTACGGTCCATTGCTACTGCCATTGACATAGCAAAAGTGGTGGTGGTGAGCAGTCTAAAAGCAAAGGGTGGACGAATCCAGGGGGGAGAAGCTGGTTGAAGTGCGGCCAAATAAAAAAAAACCAAAAAGAATTGTTCATAGAAAGAAAGGCAGGCGGATGGAAGAAAAAAAGGAAGAAATACACCTAGATTTCAACCTGATTTTTTCAATGAATCCAATTGAACTCTGTGAATTCCGTCTATTCAGATTCTTGTTTAAAATTTTTTAGAATTGGTTATCAGTGATAAGTCGACAAGATGTTTGTAGGGCGGTTTTTTTTACGAACCAAGCTGTCCGTTTCCGATTCCCAAAACGGTATGAAACACACAGAGCCTAAGAAAGATAGACAAAAACAAGAGATGTTTAGTTAGATAGGAAATAATTTTATGAATGGATTATAATTATGATTTAGTTTTGAATTTGGTTTTATAAATTGGACATTTATTTATTATTTATGAGGGTCAATATATATCCTTCATATATATGTCTATGGTCAATAAGTGCTTTCTATTTACCCAGGGTCAATAAATTGATTGTTCAATTTACCCAGGCCACAAAAAAGAAAGATATGCTCATAACTTGGCCCAAATAGAGGCCAAACTGTGCCCAAATAGTGCCGAAAGAAGGGTTGCTTTTTTTCCTTGTGGACTTTTTGAGTAAAGATATGACGATCCATAGCAAATAATACAATAAATTTAGAATGTAACATATTGAATGTGAAGAAGTTGGCAGTGTAGGATTATATATTCTGTATTTTATATAGATATCCACTGTCTTTATAGATACTCACTGCCTTTACAGATATTCCCCGTCTTTATAGATATGCCCTTTTATATTTATTCAACGGTTTTCATACATTTATTGCTACTTACTACTTTTACCTCCGTCTTCTTTTTTTCCGTGCTAACGTTCTTTCTTTCTGCAATAATTTTTTTTTCTCTTTTTACTGCGTTTTTTTTTGCCGTCTGATTCGCTATCTGTTGCAGCCTAAAATCCTTCTTTTCCAATTAACCTTCTGTTTTTGTCAATGATCATCTCAATACTATATATAGTAGGAAACAACATTGCCCCAGAATAATTTATTTTGTTAATATGGGTTAAAAGATAGCAGTATAATGTAAACAGGGATCAGATTAAAAAAAATTATTCAAAATATTCAAATTATGACAGATATTGTTATTTGTGCCATCTTATTGATACTGCTGTTCAAATCACTCGGTATATACTGCTGCTTAACTTTTTCGACATACAGCCCAAAAACTATAATAGCAGTAGGTTTGTTATTCCTAACATACACATATATCCCCTTTCCTAACAAATACCAAATCGTCTCATTTAATCAACTTCTAACCTCTTCCTATTCTCTCTACTTTCTCCTCTCTACTTCCCTCCACCAATTTACCTCATTTCTCCTCCCAACCCGGCCCCACCAAAATAGCCTCTCGTAATTGCCAGCCACTTATTCAACATCTCCTGGAAATCACATCATCCACCCAATTACAATGGCCCATATAATCGACTTGGGAACCTATGGGACTGATCTTAAACGTCTTTATGATAAAATTGTATCATCAGATCCCGATGTCAGTTGGGCTGTGCTCAATTATGCTGCTGGCGGGTCTCAGGCCTTGAAGCCATATGCTGAAGGATCCGGCGATCTCGATGACTTTGTCGAAGAGTTTGACGAAGGAAAAGTTCAATATGGTTTTGCTCGTGTGGATTTGGATAATCGACCAAAATATGTTTTGGTAGGCTGGGTTGGCGAAGGTGTACCTGACCAAACCAAGGGTTATTTTAATGCTCATTATGCCACTGTTGCCAAATATTTCAAGGGATATCACGTCCAAATCACTGCTCGTTCTAGTAGTGATCTATCTCCGGCAATTATTCTTCAGAAGGTTGCTGATGCTTCTGGATCAAAATATGGTGATGCTAAAGCTCCTCCTGTTTCCCGAACTCCAAAGTACACTGTAGCAACGCAAGGTGCCAGTGAAGAAGATTGGGGTGGAGCTCCGGACGTCAAACAAGTAGACACTTTGAATAAGGTTTCATCTGCTTATAAGCCGACCAAAGTAGATATTGCTGCTCTTAGAAGCAGCGCAGCTACCAAGGCAGCTCCGGCCCCTCCGAAAGCGTCTTCTTTGGACAATTCTTCTGCTTCCTCATACCAGTCGACTGGAAAGGTAGATATTGCAGCACTCAGAGCACAAGGAAAAGGCTCCAAATTTGCAGATGATGGCCCTCCACCGTTGCAAAGCTCTTACCAGCCAGTTGGAAAAGTCGACATTGCTGCTATTAGAGCAGCGGCTTCTTCAAATGAGAAACCTGCCGTTAAGCCTGATAACAGTACTGACGAAGAACCGGCTCCTAAGCCTGTAAAAGATCGACTGAAATCATTCCAATCGTCCGTTAGCAGTGACCAGCCCACAGGTACCACAGACGAAGAGGAAGAAACATATGAGCCAAAGAGCGTAAAGGACAGAATGAGCGCTTTTTCAGGCTCAGGTCGTCTGACAGAAATGCCTAAGAGAACCACCAACAAAGCCGTTGCAGACAGATTTAAGCCGGCTGCATCTGCATCACGGGGTACCGCTCCTCTGCCGTCTTATAACAATTTGGGCTTTGGCAGCAAGTTTGAAAAACAAACACCGGAATTTAACGATTATGGCTCTCAAGGAGGCAAAACTCCTGCTCAATTATGGGCAGAGAAGCACGGCAAACAGTCGGCAGAACCCTCACCCATTGCTTCACCATCTGTAAATTCTGCGCCATCACCTGCTGCAGACTTTGGCAGCTCCGTTGAGTCCGAAGAGCCGGATGTTGGAACACATGTTTCAGTAGCTAGCGTTCGCGACAAGTTTGCTTCTTCTACTCTTGAAGAAAAGGAACCCGAGCCAGAACCATCTCCTGTCGATACTGCACCACCACCATCTTCGTCCTTTGCGGATATTACTTCTCGATTTGCTAGTGCGACTCCTAGTGTATCGTCGCCTACAACTGAGAAGGAACTGCCGAGCCAACTTGATGTGCCAATTCCTGTGGCTGTTGGCAAGAAGGAAGGACCAGTTGTGTTTGATTCTACACCTTCATTGCCTACTCGTCCAGCTGATGATGAGCCTACACCTTCATTGCCTACTCGTCCAGTTGATGCTGAGCCAACACCCTCGTTGCCAACCCGGCCACCCGTTGAAGAAGAAGCACCAGCTCCAACACTTCCCGGAAGACCAGATGAAGATGCAGGACCGACACTTCCAGGAAGACCAGTCGAAGGAGGGTCAGCCGCACAAGGCCATTTAACAGCTATTGCACAATATGATTATGACAAGGATGAAGATCAGGAGATTTCAATGGCCGAGAACGAAAAGATCACTGAGATTACACAAGTGGACGAAGACTGGTGGCATGGAACGAATTCTAAAGGTGAATCAGGGCTGTTTCCGGCTGCCTATGTTGCTCTTCAAGAAACGGAAGTTTCTGAGGAACCACCAGCTGCTGTACATGAACCTACGCCTGCGCCTGTTGCTGCGGTGCCAGAAGCGAGCTCCTCAAGTGGCCCAAAGGCAATTGCAGAGTACGACTATAATGCTGACGATGCTGATGAGTTGACGTTTGCAGAGAACGATGTGATTGAAGATGTACAGTTTGATGATGCCGAATGGTGGTCAGGAACTGTGAACGGAGGAGCTCGAGGGTTATTCCCGTCTAACTATGTTAGGCTTGTGGAGTGAGTGTTTAGCATATGGGCATGACCCATGATTTTTTGACTTTTTCATTTGGATAAATTAAAGAGTTTTGGTTGTCTTCATAATACATTGTTATGATCAGATAAATCATACAAATAGTTTACTTGCTTGATAAAATTTCACTTGTTTCCATTAGGACATTTTACAATTACTATCGTACTACGTAACAACTGTATATTTTTTAGTCAAACAGACCCATGCCCATATCTGCGTCAGATTCCTCCTCTTCTTCAGCAGGAGCCTCCTCAGCAGCACCGGCATCAGCAGCACCAGCATCAGCAGAAGCAGCGGCGGGAGCCAAAGCAGCATAAGCTTCAGGGTTGGCAATTCTATCCTTGATAGCTTCAGAACCCTCAAAGGTGTAATCAGTAGCAATAGAAAGAGCCAAGATGTTCTTGTAGTGGTTGATGATGCTGTGAGAAACAGCAGGGAGAGTAGGGTACTTGGCGGCCAAAGAAATGGTGGTCAAAGTGTTCAAAGCAGAAACAAATTGAGCAACCAAAGACTCGTCGGTGATGTCCAAGATTGAAGGAGCAAACACTTGACCCTTGTTGTACACCTGTTCAACGGTAAGACCATAGGTGAAGGGAGAAATGCCCAACATGTTAAGCAAAGTGGCTTCGGAAGCACCGACCTTCTCACCTTCCTCAGTGACCTTGACGTCGGAAACGATTTCAATGGTACCTCTGGAAATCTTGGTGGGGACGTTCAATGCCTGGAAGAACGAAGTCTTACCAGGTTCCATACCGGTGTTACCAGCAGGAACCCACACGTCGGCAGGAGCAACAGCACCAGCACGAGCAGGAGCAGCGACTCGGTTGGACAGAATGGTCTCTCGAATGGTCTTGAGGTCCTTGTTGGTGAAAACAAAACCAATGTTACCCTTGATATAAGGCAACAAACGTTCGAGTTCAGGCAAGTCAGCAATGAACTGACGCAAAGCACGTCGAACCATGGTGTTCTTTCCCATGAGAACTACGGCCTCGCCACGAAGGGCCTTTCGAGTGTCATGCATTTGCTGAGAAGAGACATTGTCGACACCAACCAAAAAGATGGATTCGTAGTCGTCAAAGAGCTGTCTCAGCTTGGTGAAATATTCAACTTTTTTATCGGAAATGCCTCCCATGTCGACTCTTGTTTAATTCTGAGGATAGGATATTTAAAGGATTTCCCAGAGTTGTGATGATTGAAGATTGAAGAGATGGATTGATAAATTTGGGGTGAGTGGGTGTGGGAGGTGAGTGGACTGAGGATTACGCTGGATGTGACTGCAGGGAAGGGTGAGAGGGGAGGATGAGAATATAAGGGGATTGGAATGAATAGAAAGAAGGAAAATGGGGAAATGAGATGATGATTGGAGAGTATTTGGGGAAATATGAAATAGGAGTTATATTGTTCAAGGCGGTTTGTTGTGTGAATATATCTGGTTGAAAGTTGCACTACAAGTCAAAGTTCTATGTTCAACTGGTGATTCCATCACTTAAGGGTCAACCATAGAAGTTCAGCCAGCATGTACCGCAGTAGATAATACTCAGCCTATGAAATATTTCAGCCTATTATCATATCAAATCTTATAAATAATCATATAAAATCAAACAACTCCGCACCCCAATATCCCTCCCCTTCCCCTTCTCCCCACTACTCGTTCCAATCTTTACCAGGTACAGTAACTAAACCAAATTAAACTCACCGATACGTAAAGCATATCTTGGAACAAGTGATTAGAAAGAATATCCATGGAAATTAAAAGATAATTATGTAAAAATAATAACAATAATCTGGCCATTTTGTACCGATTTATTCCCAACTAAATAATATTGTTCTAGCCATATTTCTTTCTAAATTGAATCCACGTTTCATGGCTGAGTAACTCATTCCATCAAGTTTTACCCGTATATGATATGATGCAAGATCCGGAACAAAAATATCCGGAATAAATGCCTATGAATATCAACATATATTTAACTATAAATAATTCCGTAATTCCATCATATTTTCCCAATCTAATATTTGCCGAAATTCCTCTCTTTACCATCGCCCCTTATTTGTCACCTGGTTATTTTTATCCTTTATGTCACCTTAGGTGGGGTTTCTTCTATCTATCAAACCAGACTGGCATTAAAATGCTCAAAGCACTGGGTTTACGCAACGGAACTTCGGTAACGGCCAAAGAGCCTACTGGAGAGGAGATCTGGAATGCCTCTTGTGATACTTTGAACGATGCATTGAGCCGTAAGTGAGAAATCAGTACAAGTTATAGTTTACATGGCTACATGTGGCTTATTAGACTCCATGTAACTTATTGCACATTTCACTAACGTTACAGTCGAAGTATCTCTTCTAGCAATGGATCTGGTCATGGATGATCGTCCTCAAGAGGCTGAGAAGCTTCTTGTAGGTGGAAATTCCAGTTATCACAAGGTAAGTGACCTGTCATTGGGGAGTTGGAACTCAATCGCCACAATCCCACAATATCCCTAGCATATTATAGTCATATCATTTCTAACATCTCAAGCTTGCTAAAGGAGTCATTCATTTCATCGAGGCGACTCTTGGATTCGAGCCTGAGGCCATAAGGAAGGCTGTTGATTCTCTTGCCGATGCCGAGAGTAGTTCTTCCAAAGATAAACAACGTTCTGTTAAAGCTGGTATTATAACATCTTCTAAGTTCCCGCCTGGCACCGAGTATGCTTTAACGTATGCTGAATCTCAGCTCATGGGTGCAATTGCATTATTCTTATCGGAATCGGTCATTGATTCCGCCAAAGCTCTTCTTAAACTCCGCAAAGCCTACCAAGCCCTTGATCAAATCCACAAATTATTGGACAATCCCGCTCCTATGCAAAGGGCCAGGAGCCGTGCTGGCTCAACTGTGACACTGTCGTCAATTTCTCGATCTTTGACCAATAAATCGGACGATGATGGAACAGATGAAAGCTCCAAGACGACTGCTTCTTCCTTGAATAACTTGACGGTAACTCCCCCTCGAGCTACTCGTGACAGGTCTAATAGCGCCATTGTACGTGAGGAATATGCTCGTTCGTCGTCAACCGTGTCCTCATTAGCTGTTCCTGGAATCAAAAAAGCCCAATCTTATGCGTCAATTCGTCAAAAGGCCGACCAATTCTACGAAGCCAGGGCTTCCAGATTGAAACTGGTGCACAATTTATCTGCTGAAACATTGACTGACAATGCCTCGAAGGAAAACCCAGATGAGGTTGCCGGCCATGAGACTGTGGACGAGTTCATTGTGTCTGGTGTCAATTGTATGTTTGGACTACTTCAGTTGGTTCTGTCCATCATTCCTCCAACTATTGGAAAAGTCTTATCTATTGTAGGTTTCAGAGGTGATCGAGAAGAAGGGCTGCGAAAGCTCTGGACTGCCTCCAAAAATGTTAATATTCACGGTGCTATCGCTATGCTTGCATTGCTTCAGTTTTTCGATGGCCCCACCCAGTTCTCCGATATCAATTTCCCCGATTTCAGCAAATTGGCCGATGGTGATAAACCCGACGAGAGTATGATAGCCGGTGCAAAGAAGTATGACGAAAATGTCGACGAGCTTCGAGAAAAGCTCACAAACGGCTTGAACACAATCAGAAAACATTACTCTACAGGTGCACTTTGGCAGCTACAGGAGGGCCGAATGGTGTCTACAAATACTGGCGATCTTCGTCGAGCAGTGGCTATTATGGACGATCGTTCCACGGGACCAATTCAAGTGAAACAGGTGGATGGCTTAATGATGTTTGACAAGACGATACTTCTTCTTGCACTTCATGAGTATCAAATTGCGTCTGAGAATTTCATTAAATTGTTGGATTTGAGTACGTGGTCACATGCTCTGTACCTGTATATGGCTGCTTCGTGTCAGCTGGAGATTTATCGTCTGAACAAAGATTCGAATCCGGATGTAGCCAAGGCGGCGGCCAAACTAGCTTTAGGGTACTATGAGAAGGTGCCCAAAGTTACAAACAAGACTAAATTTATGGCCAAAAGTATGCCATTCGACACGTTTGTGGTGCGCAAAGTCAATTCTTGGAAGCTGACGGCTAATCTATATAAGCTTGACTTTATCGATGCTATTGGCACATCACCTCTTCATGAGGCCTTGTATTTTTGGAATGGATATGCCAGAATGCCCAAGGAGCAGCTTCAGGAAGCTTATGATTCTTTGGCCTATTCTGGGAAATCTAATAGTCTTCATGCCACGTCTGTGTCTCCAGAGTTGAAAGAAACACATCACGAGAGATGCACTCGGTTGCTTTTCCAAGCGTTAGTACTACGACATCTTGAGAGATACGATGAAGCTCAAGAAATTCTGGATAATCATGTGCTGCCGTTAGTATGGACTGAAACCCCTGAGAGAGGCACCTTAGCTTCTGGATTACCCAAGGTATATTATAAACATGATCTTCAAGAAGGCTGGTGTGGGCCCAGTGCTATATACGAACGCGCAATACTGGAATGGAGAGTCAATGGACTTGGATCGCTTGGTAAAACTAGAGATTACTTACAACTGGCCGGCGACTGGGATAAAGACTACGAGCTCAGTACTAGAGTGAGCATGAGGATCAAGGGAGCCAAGGATCGGCTGGATGCGTATAAATAAGAGGCCCTAAATAGTGGAGTTTCCTTAAATAATCATTCTTTTAATATTTTGCAAATTGGTGTTAGAACGTGATGATTTGGCGCTATGTCGTATACTCTCATAATCCAGTCTTGCACGGCTGGCAAAACTTAACTTGGCTCCTTTCTGTCAACTCGAAACTCATGCCAAATCCTGCCACATTTAGAGGCTCATCGAACCTTCGTGTAGATGTCGCGTTTGAGAATCCCGTGGTATTTGCTGGAGGAACGCTTTCGGCAGTGGTGAGTTTTCGCAACGTTGCCAATGATGGCCAATTAAACGCCAACGGTACGCACTTAAACGCCAACGATTGGACTGGATCGGAAGAAATGAAGCCTAATAGACGAGGATCGATGCAAATAATCAATCCGGCTGAAGCTTTTGCTAGAGCCGATGAGATATCTAGGCATATAGCCAGCACTAAAGTCAAATCAGAGGCTCCCTCAGATAGTGCTGAATCTCTATTGATGGGGTTTATTCAATTACAGGGGTTCTTTAGAATAGATAAAGAGCTTGTTGATGAAGATGCTTTTGAGCATATAAAGAATCATGGAGTCGTGGTTGGCCGTCATGGTTTGGAATATAAAAAGGGCCATATGAACCAAAATGCCGGCTTTCTCAAGGATTTAGCTAGTGGCATTGGAGATTTTTTCAGTATCGGCATTGAAGCAGGTGGAGGGGAAAATGGAGCTGCATCTGACCGTAATAATCGTTCTTCTGATGATACAATGGAATCGTCGGATTATCCTGTTTTTTCCACTCCTCAGTCGTTATTATTTGTGGACTTATCACTAGAGCCGGGCCAGTCAAAGTCATTCAGCTATGAATTCAAATTGCCCAAAACTTTACCTCCAAGCTTCAGGGGGAAAATCATGAGTATTAACTATAACTTGGTTATTGGAGCCCAGAAACTCCAAGGTACAAATGATCCCGTGTCCAAGCTCATTTTCTCCACCTTTCGAGTATTTCCTTATGTGGAGGAAAATGGTAAACAAAGTGAATATAATTTTGACGAGCCGATTGTTCTCAGGACGGACTCTGCTGTCGTGACACCAATCAACGATCGCAGGCCCAGCGCAAAGCAGTTCGACATACTACGGGCAAAACGGTCTCAGAACCAGCCGACTGCTGCTATAAAAAGAGCCCGGAAAGAATTCACCGAGTATGTTTCGAATCTCATGAACAATAAGGCTGAACTTCCAAAAGACGAAGCAGTGCTTCCTATAAACTTCTCGCTGCTGAGAAAGCAATCCGTTGTACTATTTGGCCAAAACACTTATGATGAAAATGGTGAGGTGGAATTCTCGTCCGAGGCTAATATCGACTTCATTTCAAAATATAATTATACACAGCTGGGACTCAAGCTTAACTTCGACGTTGCTCGCCAGGGCACCCGATTTGCAAAGGTATGCCTTTCCAAATCGGTCTATCGGATTGGCGAAGAAATCGGCTTGATGCTTGACTTTTCAAAATCAGAAGATAAGTTCTCGTGTCAGCATGTAACTGCTACTCTAGAAACCACAGAAACGGTCCACGATGACATATTAGTTGTTCCCAAGTCGAGAATCGAAGAGCTTGGCAAAAGAGTGTTTAGCCAACAATTTATAAGCACATTTTCATCTGACAGATCACACATCGAGTTGACAATACCCCCGACAACCACACCTCAATTTACTACTTCACTCTTATCGTTGTCTTGGTCAATCAAACTGGATTTCCTCATCATGCCTGTTCACGACGACCAAGAACTATTGCAGGAATTGGATCCTCACTTCACTAGTTACAATTCAATTCCTTGTGATGAGAGAGGCGAACTGTTTTTTGTGAAAAATGCATTGCAATGCGAGACTGTGAGTTGCCGTATTCCTCTTTATGTCTTGCCAACTAACCAGGATATTGGTGCTCTTAATAACTACTCCTTTCACCACAAGAGATGGATACTCTAATAATTATATATATATTTATTGCCCTAGTGGCATTTTATTTTATGCATTCGTCAATGTAAATAGAGCTCAGGTATAACCTGAGCGGATTTTATGCCATTTTTTTCGCCTGAGATTTTTGAGATTCGTCCGTGAATCATTAGAGCCTTTTTAAAAGACTTTTTGTTATGACAAATGCTCTGAAAATTTCCCTTAAATCAAGCTGTATCATCATTTTTTGGAGTTACACTGCCTGCGATTTGGCTAGCATCAATTGGTAGAGGTGCGAGAGGTTCAAGAGCAGTCTCATCTTCTTTAATATCTTCGTTTGATGGAGTCGATACCTCACTCTTTGCCTTCGGTTCCACAGGCACCTGATCCTCTTTGGATTCATTAGCCTCTTTGCTAATAGAACCATTCTGGGATCCCACACTAGCCAATGAGCCTTCACTTGGAGTTGTCAACTGCCTCTTTTTTGCAGCTGCCCACGAAGACCAGCGTCCAAAATAATTACTGCTCTTGGACGTAGTTGAAGTGGCCGGGTTCGAGCTAGATAACGAGCCATTGGAAGATATAGAAAGATCAGAACGATGACCAGCACCGCTCGCATCCAGTTGGCTTGCGTTTTGCAAATTAGGAGACGAAACTTCACTCTGAGCCTGACTGCTACTAGTTTTTGGAGATATATTTGGGGTACTAGTGCTATCCTGGCTTCGCTGGCTGTTGACTTTTTCACTGCTCTTCCAAAAACCACTAAACACCTTGGACACCCCTCGTAATGCTGCAGCATCGCGCATTTCAGGAATAGAATAGGATTTATATCCAACATGGCTAGGCTCTACCACATCAAATACTTCGTCATCAGTGAACTTGTTAAAAATACGAAAGTTGTTGGTATACCTCCAAGCATCAATCCAGTCTTGATTGTAATGCTTGACAAAGTTAGATCGCCGATGAACCGGCTGTATTTGCCCACCTTTTCTCAGAAACTCCTCATATTTGACAGATGCCAAGAGATGCATTATATATTCCTCGAATTCCACTCGGATAAAGTCCTCTGCCCCATAAAAACCGTTATCCTTGGGTCGCAATGGATCTTCAGGATCCCAAGTATCCCTGACTGATTTACATATACCATCCATCCAGTGCTTATCAGACGAAGAGAGAGAAAGCAATGTACTGAGCTTCTTGTTGCTAATAGGAATAGATAGTTGGTCATCATCTCGGACTACCACAGTCCCGGCGTCCATATCAACAACTACATCTAGAGGCACAGATGAGGGCTCCATAAACAGCGAGTTAGTCGTACCGACAAGAAAATATTTAGTTTCATCGGCTTTCAATTCGTCCATCTGTTGCAAAGGAACATAAGGATTAAAGAGTCCTCCAGCAGCAAACACTTGTAATGGCAGGCCCATATATCTGAGAAGAGATGCTCTATTGCTAGTTTTTAAAGAATTTGGCTTGACCAGGGTGGTCTCATAACTGCTGAGAAGTGGTGATCCACTATCTTCGAGATGATCAATTAGTTTAGGAATGAGAGAAATTAGCGAGAATTGTGATGCACATAGAAGCTCAGTGTTTGCAGCATAAAACAATACTCGTCTTTCTAGTATGAGGGCCTTTAATATAACAAGAACCTGTCTTCCTAACCGATAAACAAGTTCCCTTAATGGCATTCCAACTGCCAAGTCACTTTCATCGACTTCATTCTTGAACATCATTCTAAGATTATCATAGAAATTGGAGATAAGAGATCTATCACTAAAATCACCTTGCTCAAAGTATGCTTGTGTGACCACAGCAAGTTTATCTCTAATAGGACCGAATATAGGTTTTCTGGCAATAACCACCACCGACTTTTGAACAATAGATCTTGTAACATCGGCATCTCTCACCTTAAGAGTATCACTCTTTATCTGCCGATTACATGAAATACCAAATAATGTAGTAACTGAGGTAAAATCTGATTCCTCAATAATATGACCCTCCTCATCTCTCTTAGGGGTCGGATTTGGTGCAATTTCCTTCTTTTCATCATACAGCAAAGAAAAATAACAAAAGTTCTCATCATTAACGTGTGAGCCATCTGGTAGGCATTGGAATGCGAGATAAGGCCATAGATTTGACTTGTCACCGTCAGGGCCAATCCAATATTCAACCTCTGGACCTCTAGTATGGTGAAAACCAACTATACACACACCAAATATGGTATTTTCATCTGTTCTAGGACCAGTACGGCTAGAAATGTCATCTTCAGATGATGAGGCATCTGGCAGCTTTGCAGTAGGAGCAGCAGATGGTGTGCGGCTCTTGTCACCAGATGACTTACGAGTGAATTTAGCAGCAGATGGCGTAGGAATATTTTCAGTATCACTAATAGAAACCGCATTCAGGTATTCAGTGCTAGCCTCAGGCTCAGATGCATCTTTCGATTCGCTGAGCTTGGAGGAATCCGATTCAGTCAAGGAATCATTAGAATCGGTAGCCCAAGGGTTCCCTAAATTTCCCGGAGCACTTTCAGGCATCGGTGGAGGAGACCCGGGCTGTTCAGCAGCTTGCCATTGCCGTATTATGCTCTCCTTAGAAGCCATGCGAAGAGGAGCGGGACGTCTTTTACGAGCACCAGAAGAAGCCCCATCACTCAAAAAAGATATGTCTACCTTCATTTTTCCAGAAGAAGACTTATTACTTGAAGCCGATTTACTTCGAGGTATAATCAATGATTCTTCAGGTTGAGAGTCACCGGATTCAGTGAACTTATTCACGAGGCGAGAAACCAATTTATCATCAGGGCCATTGAAATAAGACCGGCCATCAACAGATCCACTTGCTCGGCTTTCATTGGTATTGGATCTAGACCTTGTTGTCATGAGACCAACAGGAGATGTGAGTCTAGAAGTTGAAGGAGATTCAACCAAGCCGGAAGTAACGCTACTATCGAAAAACCCATGAGAGTGACGATTACTAGGAGAACTAACAGGAGACGGAAACTTAAGACTATCTGAATCCTCGGGTATAGGTGTCACAGGGCGTATGGTAGATATGGGGGATTCTCCATTAACAGCTCTCAGGGATGACTTTCTTGGACGACCTTTAGGACTGCTAGTTGGAGATCGGATTGAAGAATCGTCATGTGCAAAGCCGGTGTTTTTCTTGTCATACGAGTCAAAGTAACCCGAGTGACGTCTTATAGAAGAATCTGGAGATTTGGAATCCAAGCTAGAATCAGGTTTAGAATCACCAGCTGAAATACTCAAAGAACTTATACTAGACATGCTCTTTTATGTGAAAATTGCTCAGGATTGCTGGCAATAATTCAAAGAGATTTCAAGAGCAAGTAAAAGTTTGTCGAAAAAGCAGATCCCTGAGTGATTATGGTTTGAATAAAATTCACCACTATGGAAAATAATATTTCTGATAGTTGCAAACCAAAGGGCCAAAATCAGTAATTACAAGGTCCCCAAACACAAGGAAAGCAAGGGGAAAAAATCAAGTTTCCTGATTGCTTTTAGATTAAAATTTACCGCAAGATTTCTTGATTTGGTTTGCCGATATCTGATAAAGTGGGTGATTTGTTTACGTTTCAGATCAAGGGGTTGGTTGATTGTTGCTCAATAATAGCATAACATGAGGCTAAATTCATTGGCATTTATTTCTAGGGTTTATTGAAAGATGATATTGAAATAGTGGGTTTTCGAGATATTTATATAAATTATTGAAATATAAAAACATTAAAACATTGTTATTCTGTTTCTTTTTTAAAATAGGTAATATGAGTTTATCTCTTGACATGCCTAGATAGTAAACTACAAGTGCCTAGAAATGAGATAGGGCATAGGAGTGAAGAGGGTAGAAAAGAGGTTTTTTAAATATATATGCCTATGAGCTATATAGCTATATTTGTATATTTATATTTATAAATTTATATATATATATAAATATTTCATAACTGCTATTTTCCCTCTAAATTCCTTGCACAATCCAAATACCGTCGGCCTAACTGTTTGTGTTTCACTTTCATCATCATCTTAGATCTTGCCGTAAACAAAACTCTAGCTTGATAACTGTCAATTTATAGCTATCAATTTTAATGAATAGAGCTTGACTGAATCGATTGCATAAATGGATCAAGTCATAGATGGGTTTTATGAAAATAATAATAAAATAATCAAAAATATAGGTTCATTTCATACTTCTCTGTATGATATGATTATGACTCTTCAACACCTTATCCACCCTCAGTTTTTTTTAGAAAAAAGAAAACAACCAATTTCCCACATTCAATTTGCTTCTCATCGATAAGCCAATGATAAATTTCAAAAAAAAATCTAGCGGAGGTTGGTTTCGATCCAACGACTTCGGGGTTATGAGCCCCGCGCGCTTCCAACTGCGCCACCCCGCTTATTTCATATTATGGTATGTGCGTTTGTCGCAATTTATAGGGAAAGCACTCACGTGCCATATAACAATCACGTGACTCCAGGTTTGTAGCTCCGCGAGCTATCGAGCAGATCCAACTCTTGCAACAAAACAACCAAGGGGTTCGTAGTAATATAACGTTCAGCTGTCAGTGAGATTCAGTAGCTGGGCTTCCGTACTTCTCACAAATAGTCAGAGTACCGTGAGCTCGGGTAGTACCAACTAGCAGGGATGCAATACCAAAGAAAAGCCCAGAAAACAATGGATACCAAATAACACGTCGATAATATAAAAGAACTACATAAAGGTGGTACATATATGACCAGGGTTAGGGGAAGTTAGCCTACATATGCAATCCAGAAAGATACGGATCAATGGATATTCATTCAATCAATATATCAGAATTCAACATGACAATTTACAGTCTCAGAAAACTATACATGAAAATACCCTTATTTAAACCTATAATGCTACCATAACTTACAGCATATCTTCAAACCCAAACAGTTTCTTCTCTGCTTCCGAGCTGGCTATGGCATTCAGTGTCCATTCCCACAAATCCTCCTGCTTAGACTTATTATAACTGTCTTTACTAGACGTTACTTCTTTCAGATTCTCATAGTACCGGCCGCTCTTACCTTGAACATCTTCGCCGACAACTAATCGGGCCAAGGACATACCTGACTCTTGTGGAGTGTAGATGCGAGGCGACAGGACGAGCCTCAATAGAGGAATGATTCTGGGCCAAACGTAATACCAGAGAATTTTCATGAGCACACCGGCATCTCTTGCTAGCCCTGTACCAGGTATCAATCCGGGATCGAATGCTGTTACAGTCCAGTGAATGCTTGGATGCACTTTCCTAACAGCTGCTAAGCGCTCATGGAGTGCGTAAGTGTAGAGCACATTGGCGAGTTTGGTGCTAGCATACCTCTTGCGTCCCTCATATTTGGAGGTTTCTTCGGTAGGATGTCCCAGTTCTTCTGCCGTGTTGTAAACAGCTTTTGGCATATAGGTCTTCTGCTCTGAATCATGCGCACCGCTCGAGATGATAACAATTCTCGCTGTATTGGCAAAAAAAGGTCGCAAAAGGCTAAACAACAGGGCATGCCCAACGTGATTAATGCCAAACGTCTTTTCAAAACCATCTTTGGTATATTCGACATCTCCGGGAAGCTGCAGACAGGCATTGAGAATCAAGGCACTGATAGGAGGGAAATTCTGCTTCTTCCATTCCGAGACAAACGAACGGACTTGACTGAGCTCCGATAAATCAAGAGGTAGAAACCGGACGTTTTCATGGCCTGTGGCTTCGTGGATGTTGTGAGCGGCTTTGTTATCTGATCGCGAGGCAACCACGATTTGGTACTCGGTCTGCCAGCCAGCAAGATAAAGAGCGCATTCGTATCCGAGCCCAGACGTACCCCCTGTAATAAGTATGGAACCTTGAAAAGCCGATGACATTGAGAAGGAAATGATTCTGACTGTTACGCTTTAATGCCACTACTCCTTATTTATACGGAACACGGGTATAAACAGATATACACACATAAGGGGGATATGCCCCCCTTATAACGATGTCTGTCTACCATAAAAAGCTATATACTTGTGATGGACTTGGCATGCAAAGTAACGGGGACTGCTCCGTTATGTGGGGTCAGCCTTGTCTACCTTAATAATCCACTACGTTTCACCATATCATGTGTTTAACCGATGACAAGGGAAACGGATTATACCAAATATGGAAGGTTGAATCTTATGAGCTGTTTTGAACTCGATAGAGGGATAATTATCAAAGGATGCTGATCAGTTAGATCTGGTTGCCTGATCGTCAGTCACGTGATAGTTTCCTGTTCCTGGTGAAAACTAATCGAGTTATTCAATTTTAGAGTCCTTGAACTTTCAGGTCGAAGCTGACTTCAAGTCATAATAACCTTTTGTAAATATTCAGAATACCAGTTTGATTCTTGGTTCATCAAAGAAATGATCTAATGGCTGAATGGACATGTTGGAGACGTCTTTCTTCTATGTCGTAGGATCGCGGCGCCTCAGCCACGATTATATCATCATATTACAAAGTTCTGTCTTGTACCGACCAGTGGTATTTGCCATTCAAGTGTAATCAGATTGACAGAAATCAGTGTACTTTATATTTCCAAGATTTGTTATGTGCAATTCCTCGTTATTTTACAAATTTGGCTATCTAGTCTAACAATTAAAAGCCAAATCGGGCCTGGCGCGATGGGCATCAGGCGTAGGTAGGTAGCAAAACGACATTCAAAACATACACAAAACTGGCTGATTGAAATATTCCAACCTCTTAATATTCAATTATTCTCGACACATCTCGATTTAACTACAATTTGCGCATTAATACGAAGTGTCTGGCTGGTTCTTCAATCCCTTAGCTCCAGCTAGCGCCGCAAGCTTTTGTGAACGACATTTCAACTTACCTTATCGAGTATACCCTGGCACACAATATGAAATGGTGCCTTATCCTTTACGGCAACAACTGCTCTATTTACCGCATTAGTATAGGATGCACTAGATAAGGTCCAGTGTGAAATAAGGAAAGAAGATCTCTGATGGGCTGTCTTTCGAGCCTACCCTACTTAATATCAACTACACGATGCATTTTAGAGGCAAGCTCTATTAAAATTTGTTTCTTTTCAAACGCTGGAATTTTGAACCAAGTAGCGCTATCTTGATTGGTTTTTTAGTCGATGCTGAAAACTTCAAGAAAGGTAACAGATCGCCTGTACTGATAAGGATTGGGCGTCCACAAAGAAGGTCAGTCATAATTATAAGAAGACGGGCGTCCTTCACTTTTTTTCCGTCAGATTTCTGATACAAGTGGAAAATTTATCATGCCTAGTACTGAGATAAAAGACACAGTTATTGAGAATTCTAAATCCATAGAGGAACCATCAAAGATCGACTTGGTTTCTGAAAAGACAGCACCGAATGTTTACGAAGATCCCGACGAAAGATTACGAGGAGCTCTCATTTCCCAGCAAGCCAGACAGCCATTGTCTGAGTATATGGTTCATGCTCGTTTGGAACGAGAACTGGAGCATGAAGAGCATTTGAGAAATATCAAACATTCTATGACGAATGAGAGTAGGATCTCTGAGATTATACAACACATGGGATTGGATGAGCAGATAAGTGGTGCTAATCGACTTGTAAAAGCTGCTACTTGGTTCAATGTGTTTGGGTTGATTACGACCGATGTTTTAGGTCCACAGTTTGCACCATGGGCTTTTTCTCAGCTGGGATATGTACCAGGAGTGCTGATTTATTTTTTCTTCGGTATACTGGTAGTATACACAGGATGGCAACTGGCTCAAATGTATGCCGAACTAGCTTCCACCAAGTACCCACTTAGAAGCATGAGTGAGATGGGTTACCGTATCTTTGGTACTCCTTTTAGAATTGTAGTTGATTGCATGCAGACAATCCAATTTATTGTTTTGGTCTCAGGGATCATTTTACAAAACGGTCAAGCACTGTCGCAAATGTCAAAGGGTCGTGTATGCTTTAGTGCTTTGATGATCATTTTCACTGCTGCCGGAATGATTCTCAACCAGATTCGTTCGCTCAAGCATTTGTCGAAAATCACCTCATTTAACGTGTTTATCAATATTCTTATCATCTTTTTGACTATGGGTATTACTGCTCATTCCTTGCCTAATTATGTTGCTGCTGATGAACCGCCGGCTCCAGTAGTGACTTCTGCCTTCACGAGCCTTACCTTACAAGAGAAGATTGTGGGTGTTATGAACATTGTATACGCCTATGGAGGTGCGATGATGTTTGTGGAATTTCTTGCTGAAATGAGACGGCCCACGGATTTCTGGAAGGGCCTTATCTTGGCAGAAGCTGTCATCATGGTCATCTACATTTTGTATGGAGTTTTTGTATATTCTCAGCAGGGGCAATTTGCTGTGAATCCTGCAGTTCAAGGTATTTCGCCATATAAATGGCAAACAGCTATTAATGCTCTCAATCTTTTTACATCGTTCGTTGCAGGTTGCCTGTATGCCAACATTGGTCTCAAGGTCTTTTATTATGCAGTGGTTGAAAAATTTCTAAAGGGACCTCAATTGACATCTTCCAAAGGAAGAATTATCTGGTGCATTGAAACGTTTATTTACTATGCTCTGGCGTTCATTGTGGCTAGTGCTATTCCTCAATTCAGTAACGTATCTGGGTTCTTCTCGGCCATTTTGCTACTTCCTTTTACCTACACGGTTCCACCGATCATGATGATTGGATACAGAATGAAAAAGAACGCGACTTTAGCTGGGTTTGGCCAGAGTGAATATTCAAAAGCATGGTTGAAAGCAGCTCTTGGGTTCGGTTCTAAGGAGCCTGTGACTAATGTGGATGGTAACTTAACTATTGATGTTGCAGAGGAAGATGAAATATCGTCGTCACTGCCGCATTTCTTTACGCCATTGAAGAAATACAAGCCGCATGACGTGGTTTTCATTGGGTTTGATATGGTATTGATTTTGGCTTCTTTGGCAGCCATTGGAATGGGGATTTGGTCATCGGTGGAAGGGATGATTGCATCGTTTGCAGCACAAGGAGCAGCTACATCGTTTGGATGCAAATCACCGGTCGTTTAGAAGCAAATGACTAGTCGTGGAACAAGTACAAACTAATATTTGGTATATTTGTTTTGTTTATGCTCATTATGTAGAGATTCTTTATAACTTTAAGTTGGATGCACGTGATTTTTGCGTGTTCCGTATAGCTAGCCCAGACAGGCAAGATTATCCGTGGATTTGGCCGGGATTTTTCTAAGAAAAAAAGACCAATGACGCATTCAATTATATAGCATAATAATGCTCAATGGCAATGGCAATTTAGTTAACAATTAGTCCTAGAGATTGTCATAGTTTTCCTATTTCGGACTGTCCACACTTTAACTTTTTTTCAGCCAATAATGGGCTATCAGCACGCAATTCCATGCCCCACAAAAATATATATTGACGAGAGATGCTGCTGATTTTCCCCATTTACCCGTAAAAATGCCTTCCCACTTTGATACTTTGCAAGTGCATGCAGGCCAGGAGACGCTTCCTGATAATAAAGCCCGAGCCGTGCCTATTTATGCTTCGACTTCTTATGTTTTTGATGATACTGCTTTTGGAGCTCAGTCATTTCTGGGGAATACAAACTCGCACATATATTCGAGATTTTCCAACCCCACCAATGCTGTTTTTGAGGCCCGAGTCGCTGCTTTGGAAGGTGGAGTAGCTGCTATTGCTGCGGCCTCTGGTCAAGCTGCCCAGTTCATTGCTCTTAGTTCTTTGGCTGTGGTTGGCCAGAATATCATCTCGTCTGCCTATTTGTATGGAGGAACGTATAATCAGCTGAAAAATACCTTTAAACAGAGATTGGGCTTAGACGTGCGATTTGTGGGCGGAGAAGAGACTGTTGAGGACTTTGAGAAGCTTATTGATGAAAATACTCGAGCTATCTTCGTCGAATCAATTGGCAACCCCACCCACTCTGTCCCGGATCTTGAAGCACTGGCAAAATTGGCCAACAAGCATGGAATTGTTCTTGTTGTCGATAATACGTTCGGTGCTGCTGGTGCTTTAGTTCGACCAATTGATCACGGTGCTCACATTGTAGTGGAATCTGCTACTAAATGGATTGGAGGCCATGGTAACACCATTGGTGGAGTCGTTGTGGACTCTGGCAATTTTGACTGGGTTGCTAATAGAAAGAAGTATCCCTTTGTAACTGATCCTAATCCAAACTGGGAGGGCAAGAACTTTGTTGATAAGTATGGCAAACTTGCCTATGCCGTCTACCTGAGACTGGCCTTTATGCTCAATTTGGGACCCAGTTTGAACCCGTTTGCTGCCTTTTTGCTACTGAATGGATTGGAGACACTGTCGCTTCGTGTTGAAAGACATGTGGACAATGCTCTCAAACTTGCCAAATGGCTAGAGTCTAACGAACATGTAGCCTGGGTTTCATATCTTGGATTGGAGTCCCATCCTCATCATGAACGGGCAAAGAAGTATTTGAAGCGTGGCTATGGCGCGGTTCTCACTTTTGGAGCCAAGGAGAAAGACGGAGAAATCCAGTCAGTTAAGGTGATTGACAGCCTGAAACTGGCGTCCAACTTGGCCAATGTTGGTGATGCAAAGACATTAGTGATTTCCCCATACTATACGACCCACTCCGCATTGAATGAGCAGGAGAAGGCAGCAGCACAGATACGAAAGGATTTGATTCGTATTTCGGTAGGAATTGAGTATATCGATGATATTATTGCTGACTTGGAGCAAGCTTTTAAGAAGGTGTATGGAAGCTAGAAGGATTGTACGCCAAAGTTACGGTATGAGCAAATTAAGATAACGTTACTAGATGAAATACAGCAACAAATATTATATTATGAAAGAAACATATATACGAATGATTTGATAGTAAAAACGGATGATCTTGACAAGTTTATGACTTTTATTGGTAGTGCTGCTTGTATCTCCCTTGTCTGCATTTATCCAGCAATACTGGATATGAAAGTTGTAGGCAAAATAGTATGGCTATTACTGCTGGGTTTCGAAATGGAAGTATTTGGAGTGCCCATTTCGCACCTGAATGGCCTCAGGACCGCCACTTTTGGTGCGGCGAGGTAGAAAATTTAAGCACCGTAGGGGCCTTTTACGGAGTTTTTCACCCGACTGAATATATTGCTATCTCAAATACTCAAATATGCGATTGTAAACCAATACATCTGTTCCAACAGATTTAAGCTTTTTCAATTGGGCTTCGAGTGACTATAGCGATTCGTTGTTACAAATACTGACATTAGTTCTTTTGTCCTGAAAAAAAAAAAAAAACGATTCTCCACCACTTGATACTTTTGAAAGAGCACATGCCTTTACAAAGTTTTCTAAAGTTGAGTCTAATCGAGTTGTTCCAAGAAAGGTTGAAGAATTCGTTGTCTTCAGTACAATCGACCGAATTCCTACTAATGTCTCTGGATATAAAGGTCTGGACTCCATAGGCATTGCCTTTGAAAAGATTTGGTATTGTAGTGATGTCCTTAAAGATATTGTTGAACAAAGTCCCTTCGTCTATGAGTTTGCCAAGTTGTCTGAGAGACAGTGCTTTACCGCCGGCTAGTTACTGTTAAGGACTGAGAATACTCATGCTGCCGGTAGCGATACATGTCTTGAAGAAACCTCATTCACCCACTCCTGGAATTCCGGCTACGTTCTTTCCTGAAATTACTACTAGCCGATTCAGGCAAGCAATGGAGAAGGCAATTCATTCTCCTGCCTACCTGGAAGAATTCATGGCAAGACTGTATTGCACCAATTACTTTATTGCTCACGCGCCAGCCAGGTTTAACGAAGTTATCCAGAAGATTCCAGCGTGTAGAGGTCTGCCTATCACTAGCTATTTCAGGTTGGAAGTCTTCTATTACAGTTATTGTAAAGATGCAGAGTATCGCAGCCTGTTGGACCCAATTATAGATGTTCTCGAGCTAACACAAAATACTAAAGACCCACTTTTTGTCGACGATGTGTTTATCTTCATTCAGTGTGCAAGGTTAATGGCTGATAATTACGAAGAGGAACTTTTCGGGCCAGCAGTGTTGCTTTTCTTGACAAGGCTGCAAAATGTGATTGTGAAAGCACGCAAAGGGCATCTACCTCGAAGTCTATCCAATTTACATGACAACCCATCGTTGATCACATCCGATAGAATTGAAACGATCGTGACAGGTCTTATGGATAGTATAGACAGTCTTACCGGGAAGAGTGCTAATGATAGTGAATCAGAAGACACTAATAGCCTTGAGGGACTCTCTGAGAAACTACTACAACATCCTTCAATGACAGATGAGCTAGCAGCTGTGATTGAGGCTATGGTGCCAGACAAGATCTCTGATTCGTCAAAGAATAAGATTATGAAGCAGTCGGCGAAAACGCCAGCGCTCTAATTGGAAGAACGCAAATCAGAAACTTCAAAAGAAGGATTCCTTTTCCAAAAAGGATTCCTAAAGTAACAAGAACGATAGTGAGTATGAGAAAGGAATATCGAACTCATCTGACAAGACCCTTCACCAAGAGACAACCCTGTTGTGAAAAGTGTTAGGGCTGAGTTGCCAAAACGTACAATCCAATAAACATTTCCTTCAGTTCATTTGTGCAATTCCCAATTTGAGTTTGAACCATTTCTAAACTCTATTTATATGCATCTCTGGGTTCGAATGACGATGGTGAAGCTTACTGAAACCACCGTTTGCTGATAAGAACTAGTAATTGAAGTAGGACCGATTGGAGTCTGATTATACAGCTTCTGCTTACTCTGATTGTCCGTGATTGTATAAGAAATGTATAAAAGGACCTAAAGCATGTTTCTATGGTAACTTGAGGTTTATCACGTGATCTCATCGCACGGTGGTATGATGTACCGATTTCTCGTCCAGAACAAAGAATCGGTATATTTGCAACTCATCTACTTTAGGGAAACACTCGTAGGTACAAGTCTAAGTTGAGATAATTGCATTTCTGGCATTCTACAAGCATAAGAACAAGGATAGAAGATCACGTGAAGGTACCAAAACCAAGGGAAATCGAACTCTTATTTCGTCATCTCACGGATACAAATATACTAGGATTCCCAGGTAATTTCAAAAGTTATACAAAATGATGAGAGCAATATCTATCAAAGGCGGTCATGGGCCTGCCGAAGCAATGTATATTGACGATGAAGTTCCGCTTCCAGAACTTGCCCCTGATGAGGCTCTAGTTCAAGTCAAGGCTTTCTCTTTGAATCGAATGGATTTGATGCAAAGACAACAGTCATATCCTTTACCGCCTGGAGCTTCCGAAATTCTTGGTGTAGACTATTCAGGAATTATCACTCAAATAAATGACGAGGTTGCTGAGAGTACCAGGTTCAAAGTAGGAGATAAGGTATTTGGATTGGCAACTGGTGGTGCTTATGCTGAATACATTGCAGCTCCTGTAGAAACCATGATCAAATTACCCGAAAATCTCAGCTTTGTGGAAGGATCATCTTTTCTCGAAGTATGGCTGACTGCTATACAAGTCGTTCGAGAAGTCGGCCATTTTAAACCCCGTGAATCATTCTTGTTCCATGGAGGTGCCAGTGCAGTGGGTTTGGCAGCTATTCAAGTGGCACAGAAGACGGGAGCTAGGCGTATTTTTACGACTGTTGGCACTGATGAGAAAAAGAAATTCATCCAGCAGCATCTTGGTGGTTCTGACAAGTTGATTCCCGTCAATTATCGCACTGAGGACTTTGTCGAGATTGCAAAACAACATGAATCTACCGGCATTGATGTAATTGTTGATCCGGTTGGAGGACTTTATTTGTCTAAAAATATTGAAATTCTAGGTCTGGACGGCCGTCAAGTGGTGATGGGTGCTATGACAAACATGCACGTCGACATCGACCTGAGTCAAGTACTTAGAAAACGATTGGCTATACTTGGCACCACTTTGCGTAACAGAGGACCAGAATATCAGGGTAGACTGAAGGATTATTTTGAGCAAGAGATCCTTCCTTCTATACTACAGGGCAAGATCAAACATTTTGTGGACAAGACGTTTTCTTGGAAACAAGTGGTAGAGGCCCATAAATATATGGAAAGTAATCAATCGATGGGCAAAATTGTCGTCACGGTAGATTGATATTTGATTGCGAGCTGCTCTATTTATCATTTCATTCGTGTTTGCACAAGAATTCCTATACTCACATCATCATACCTCTTCTAGTACTCATCGACATGATTCTTCGCTAATTTATTTTTGTGGAGAACTTCAAAACTATTTGCCATCATTTCAAGTTGACAAAATCGTTAATGTTACTAGATAAAAATACACTAAGACTAGATATAGTTGTATTCGATGAAGGAGCCAAAGCCAAAGTCCGGAGTACCTCCAAGAGTTCCAAACACATCTCCTATGTAATTGGAAGGAGCATAAGTCTTCCCATCTGCATATAAAGAGTCCCAGTTGGTCAGAACATCTTGGATAAACGGATTACCGGCATTGTAGATGTTGTCAATGGCAATTCCAAAGCCACCCTGGTCAGAATAAAGGAAAAATCCTGTGGTATTGAGACCAGGAGGACCCCGATCAAAGTCTGAGGCCGTTCTCATCAAAACTACTCTGGAATAATCCACCAAACCATAACGAGCGTTTCGAACCATGGCTTCCATGACTGCAGCATCTTCCTGAGCACTCATGCAATAGTCACCGGTTCCATTGGTAAAGAGTAGGGTAGCATTGCCAAAGGCTTCACTGAGCAAAGGCCCTGTATAGTATACATCTGAAGTGGCTGAGTCGCATTTGATGATGGAAGGAGGCTGATTGGCCGGGGCATAATCGTACTTTGCTCGGAAACTCTCCGCCGTCAACACATCGGTCAAATTTGCACCCTGGGCCAGCGCAATGGCTCGATCTTGAAGATTTTCATTCAATTCAAAGGCTTCAGTGCCATAGAAATTGCCAGGATATTCATTGGGCCCATCACTTCCATAAGCAAAGTACCCACTGGACCAATCCTCAGGCATCTCCCGAGCATCGATTTCATACTGCAGAGCAACCGACACAGTGAAGCGTGAAAACGCAACAGAACCCAGAGTTCCTTTATAAGGATTGACTCCGGCAATACCTCCAATAAGGAAATAAGTTTTGGAAAGATCGAAAAACGGGCTTGTTAGCAGGGCAGTGATGGTAGAAGCCGCATTGATTTCACTTTCCCCGGTAACCACATTACACAGCTCATAGTCCTCATCGCAAAACACATGGGGGAACAGTGGTGATAACCCAGGGATAGTCACATTGTGAGTGAAATCATAGTGTTCGTGCCAAACGGCGGATTCCGGATCAAACAGACTAATAATCACCGCCTTTGGTTTGAAAGCACCTTCGCATTTGAAGATTGCCACAGGTGGAGGAATGACGGGGTTAGCCCGCTTTGTGTTTTTTTTATGTCGTGGGTTGGCTGCTGAAGCAATGGCCAGTAGATTGACAAGCAATGATACCAACAACGAGACTCGCATAACGAAGGACTTTTGAGATTCCGAAAAAGCGGAGTTCTCTGGTGGTTAATATATGCAGCCCGCCCCGATAATTCCATGAAAATTTGGCCCGAAAAACGCTCCAATGAAGTGCTTATCTTTTTTAGCCCATCATTGCCCGTTTTGAAACCCGCCACTTCGATGGATATTCATCCAACAAACAAATTTTGGGCCAAGTTCTAAACTCGAACAGGCAAAATACAGTCAATTGAACAAAGAAAAGTGATATTTTATGCTATTTTTTATTGGTTATGTCTATGAAACCATGCTGATTGTGTTCTACCTCTTATCTTGAACAATACTATGCAATATTTTCTTTTTGCCCACCAAAACAAATTGGCTTTATCAAATGTTGCTTATTGGGCCCGGACAACGCCGGTATTACACTTTCTGACTTGTTTAGGTAGTCATATTGATAAAAGCAGAACTAAAAGAGTCGGTAAAAAGCAAATGCTAGTAGCAGTGCAAGAATCGGCAAAAACAGGTAAGGAGAAGCGGCGGGCATAAGCACCCGGGTTTCTTGCAATGGCTTGTCGATATTAGCAGACTTATTATTTATATGATTATGCCCGCTTATTGAAAAGAATGACTGCCTGTTGCTTCTTGCTGTTTAATTAGTTGTTGTTGTAGCTCTTGGTTTTGCTGCGTCAACTTATCGTTATCTTCCCGTGCTTTGTTATATTGGGTCGTTAGGTACTGCAGCTCGGATCTATGCGATCTTTGCTCCTTTCGATATGCGAGGATTTCCGAATTCATGCTGTTTAATGTAAGTCCTAACCCCTCAATTGCACTGGTAATTCCATCTGGTGCTGAATCAATAATTAAATGATTTTGCATGTGCTCTTTATTATCAACAACCACCTTGCTCAATGACTCCTTGAACTGAGAAATCACATCCTGTAGAAAAGCAATTCGATCCTGATAAAATTCATTGATTTCCCTCAATTCTGTAATGCTTGTTTCTGCCATTGTAATCTCCGAGCTTTTCTCCTTCACCACCACCTTTGCTTCTGCAATGGCGCCCTGAAGTGTGGAAATTGTATTATCATATTCATCCATTGCATCTCGAACTGCGCTGTGCAGCAGATCGGACTGGTTGAGACGTTCTCGGGAGAAATTTGTCAGCTTATTTTCAGGGGTACTGGGCGGGTAAGCCGCGGCTTGGCCCGAATAAACTGTAGGCGATCCAGGGGGGCTGCTCACGCTGCTCAATGATGGTGTAGATACATTGCTGAGAGTGAAAGAATTATCAAGTCCTGGCGAACTTGCATCTAAACGGTACTGGTGTAGATCTTTCTGTAACTGAGATATCAACACAAGCAACTCCTCTTTTGTCTGATATTTACCGAGGCTCGACGTGTGAATTTCCGGAGCAATTTGAATTGATCGAGCTCGCTGAGAATACGATAGAGTGTTGATAGTTTCAGACAAATGGTGAGGGTTAGTTGATACACAAGCAATCAGGTACGTTATGGCTTTCCCACCCAAGGAGTCCTGCAACACCCTGGTCAGTTTCGAGTCTCGGTAGGATACATGCATATGATGCAAAGACAATTGAGATATGACCTTTCCCAAAGCGGTTAATCCAGAATTGATAGAAATCCCTTCTCTAGCACGGGATTCATTAGCTAGCGTATTTTTGAGACGTTCGGATCCGGCCAAATCGACAAAATTTATCTTGCTAGTCACAGTGGTAGTAATTCCTGTCTCAGGGTTATCGTGAGTTTTTGTCAGATGAATGGTAAAAATTGCATGGGATCGAGAGGACTGAGCATTGACTGCTGTCGATGAGGTTTGTCGTATTGTCGAGCCCTTGTTTAGAAGTCGAACGATATCCTGGCCATTTTCTACTACGACTTCTTTCAATCCGGTAACATTAATATTGCCTTTAACATCTTCGCGAATTTGAAGACCTTGAGAAGGACTGGTGGGCCCGGGAGATGACGCTGGAACCAACAGATCTCTGAGCTGCTCGTTATAGATTTCCAGGTAGCTCACAGTCAATGAGTAAGATTTCTTTTTACGAGTAATAGTAGCCGTTTTCGTACCATCGCCATTGATAGACCGTCTAGTCACAGTAGGTAATCGAAGACCGGTCTCTCGTTGAGAAGGTGTCTTGAAGCCATTGGCTTGAGCTTCTTCAGCCTTTGCAACTTCCGATAATAATACACCGGAAACCCGCTGAATAAGCCCTGTTGATTCAGCATGCTGAGCGCCAACACTGGTCCCCATAGTATATGATTTACCAGAGCCTGACTGGCCATAAGCCATGAGGGTCACGTTATAACCCTGAACAAATTTCGGTACACACTCAGATATATGATTAAATATATCTTCCTGCCTAGCAGGTTCGTCAAAGATCTTATCGTATTGGTATCTTTTAGTGCCTGAGGAGAAATTCACCGTTAACGACTCGTCAGTGACGGAATCAACCACAGGCATCGTATCGGCCCATGCTTGGCCATTATCATACAAATACGACGGTTTTATACGAACGGCTATGATAGTTAGCTATATAGACGGCATTTGTACTGAAATTTCCTCCTACTCACCAACATTAACAGATGTCTTTGATTTGGCGGCATCTCTCAGAGGCGTAGGACTCCTCATATTCGCAGTAGACAACCGCTTGAAATCATTATTTTTAGACATTTAGTAGCAAGATACTCGCGGGAGCAATATCCTGTTATAGGGATATCCGGAACCAGATATTCACCACTCTGTTTTTCAGTGTCTGAGCGCTATTTCAATGGTATATTCGATAGTTTTTTTCCCCTGATATTTGGATCGGATCGCTGCGTCTGTGCTTCCGCATTGGGAAAATTGAGTGGTTTCATGGCGTACGCGTAGGAAATGAGGCATGATTGAATGATGAATTGACGTGAAAAAATGGGGATATAAGAGACTTGAGATGATATTTATGGGTATTTGTTTAAAAAAAAAGAGAAAGAAGAATAATTCAATAGATATAGTAAACTTTATTCGGCAGTCACGTGACGTCTCCATTATATATCTCCATTAGGATTCATTATAGCTATTCATCAGCACAATGACCACCGATGACACCTCACTCGATACTGCATCACTTGAAACTGCTTCAACTGATACAGTAATAACCCAGTTTGCCGACATTAACTTGGTTCCTCATGGGTTCATTGACCTTTCTTTACCTCCATACAAATCTGTTCAGCAGCTGCCTGAACTGCACAGCATGTCATCTAAGCTATTGTCAACGTTGGATCATTTTTCCCAGGATATAACATGGAAATTGGAGTCTCAGCTAGGTGAATTAACAAGATCTGGTAACAGACTTAGCTACGAAATTGAGCTTCTAAAGACAGATGTTGCAGGTTTGGTGGCCGACGTCGATGATACCGTTGCTCCTCAAGTCAAACAATTGACTGCATCTTCTGATCAAAACAGTGTTGTGAATCGATTAAAGATTCTTGATACTGTACGTTCGCATATGACGGATGTTCGAAAGGTGTTTGAAGAGGCTAAACGATACGATGAAGGGCATTTGACTACAGAGATAGTTGCATTATTAGAAACGGGTCAAATTGAAGCAGCTCGTAATAAATTGGATCATGCTGCTGGTTTGATCCAAGTATGGAAAGGAACCAATTTATACGAGTCTCGAAGTAGGGTTATTACGAGCTTGAGGAAGAAGATTGATGAAGCAGCCAAGCCGGTAGTCGGTGGTAATGAAAGTAGTGACAGGAGTCGAAGTGCTACGCCTGTAAGGAGAGATGATACTAATGGGGAACATAACGGAGAGAGTTACTATGGGCTTATAAATCAGTTGCAGAGGAAGATATTTTGACGAGGTACATCATGTGGATGTCTTACTAGTTTTAATATTGGATGAATGAACTCGTCAGATCTCCATTCTATGAATTCTCAGATCTACATTCTATGAATCCTCTGATCTAACCCCTAAAAGCTTGAAACCTATAAATAATGCAAGGTGTTTTAATCCTCAGGAAGAACTAGAACCTTTAACTCCACTTAATATCTGCTTCCTTTGACTCTCATCAAACACATTGGCTCCTTCTTTAAGTGCCTGAACAAGCAAAAACAAACTTGTTTCTTGAAAATCTTTGCTCTTTCGCAGCTCATTTAGATCTTCGCCAAACTCAGTTGTCATTAGCTGTGTATAATATTCATTAAATTCATTGTCATTATTCTTGGATTCAAAGTCATTTGGAATGAGCAGCTTTGGATGCTGATTATCAGTGTCTACAATATCATCCTCTTGACCGTCTAATTCCATATCATTATCAAATTGCTCGATATCTTCACTAGCTGAATCTTCATGTTTTGAATCTTCATGTTCTGATATGCTTTTTGATTCTGCTTCATCGGACGAACTATCTGACAAGTCTATATAGTTAGCAAATCAACGGGAAATTTTTATATAAAAGCATTCAAAATATCTTTCAAAAAACCCCTTTAAACCCATTCTGCCACTTACCCTCCGTTCTCGCTCTCTTTCTTCTCCGTCTCTTTGCTTCTACTGCCATTGCTCAGTGAAAATTTCCATCCTTCCAACCTCAGCTAAATAACGCGTCTCCATGAGCGAACACTCCAAATCGCCAACACCGGCCGACGTCAAAAAAACGCGAGTGGAGCTTAAAGATGAGGATTTCCATGACCATCATGTAAATGAGCTTGTTTCAGAGGGTTTAAAGGAATACTTTTTGACCAACTTTGACTCGGCTGTGGAGAAGTTGGGCCAAGCATGCCAGGATTATTCGGCCAAATTCGAAAAAGAAGATCCTTTATTACTTTTTTATTATGGACGGGCTTTATATAAAGTTGCTGTGAGTAATAGTGATGTTCTCGGAGCTGGTCAGGCTAAAGCAGCTCCTGCTGAGCAGCAAGAAAGTTCAGAGGATGCAAAGGCTAAAGAAAGTGGATTGTTTAGCTTTTCTGACTCGTATGGGGTAGAGAATGGGTCAAAGGAGGAATCAGACGAGAAGGAGGAGGAAGAGCAGCCTGGTTCTACAGAGGAAGGTTCTGAAGAGCCTGCTGAAGCTCAAGACGACGAACAAGAACAAAGCGACTTTGAAATCGCCTGGGAAATTCTCGATCTCGCTCGTACGCTATTTATTAATGATATTAAAGACGTGGAAGGTTCCGGTAAAGACACTACCTTACTGAACAAACGGCTAGCCGATACTTATGATTTGCTTGGAGACGTGTCGTTGGAGTCAGAGAACTTCAGCCAAGCTGTAGAAGACTTGAAACTGGCTCTGGATCTCAAGAAAAAGGCCCACGAACCTGTTTCTACGGTTCTTTCTGAAGCACATTTCAAACTGTCTTTGGCCCATGAGCTTGATTCCGATACTCCTCATTACATGGATCAAGCCATTCATCATCTACAAGAAACTCTCAAGTGTGTTGAACTTCAGGGTGACAAGGCCGATTCCACGCTTATTAAGGATCTTAACATTAAACTGGATGAACTGAAACAGGCAAAAGCCGTAGACAATGCCGAGAAAGCTAAAGTGTTGCAAGGCCTTATGGGAACAAAAGCTACTGGAGCGCCAGGGGCTCTCAACTCTCTAACAAATTCAGCTATTGATATTAGTGGGCTAGTAAAGAAGAGAAAGGCACCTGCCAGCGAAGATGAAGGAAGCTCGAGCAAAAAGAAGGCTAATGAGAAATGAAGTGTAGGTATAAGTATGCTTTATTGTCAATTCAAACGTTTAGGTATAAGTATGCTGTATCGTCAATCATATATTCTTAAATCATAATTACGACTTGCTAGTCTGTAGTCGTAGATAGGCCACTGCCTATGGCTATCAAAAACTCATTGGATAATTTCCTTTGGCTGGCCCAAAATATCCTCTAGCAGGAAGAGCATATAAACTTCCATTCTGGTTACTATACGTGGAAAAGTCAATACCTTGCTGTGAAACATCATTACCCCACCATTTTAACGATACATTGGCACCAAACTGAAGGGCACAGGTCTGTATGATGGCACTTACGGCTACACCTACATCAAAGCCGGCTTCCAGTAGATAGTTGTACTTCTGCCACCAGACACTGTACTTACGCTTGATGTAGTGCATAAAGATGAACGAGATGTATAAGGCATTGGTACGATAAGACATATTGTTTCCACCAATGAGCCAAGGAGTACCTCCCCAGAAAACCGCAGGATCAAATTCCTTGAGCCACCAAAATGGCTTCAGAAGCCATTCATCCACCTGATCGAACTGCTTCTCGCTCAAGCTACGTTTCAAAAATGGCACAAAGCCTGACTCATATCGTTTGATGAGTCCAAACACTATGCCAATCACAGCACCAATAAGAAAGCTCCAGGGCAGAATTGGGTACATTTTAAACATGTTACGAACCCCAAATGCTCCAAATTGAACCGCACCCGAAAAGGACGAAACCGCAGACGGGCATACAAAATGTTGAGGATTATTCCACTCACAAAGATCATGTTTTATCTGATTATCAATCAGCCATGTAAGCATACCGACAAATATGAAGCAATTCAACACAAGTGAAATAATCTGGCCCCTGAATACTGCTCTGGGTGGCAGTTTGGCATAATGCGCCATTTTCAAATCGGCCACATAGCTTTCTGCTTGCTGATCAAAGTCATGGCCATATATATTGATAATAAGTAAGGCATTGGGATTTCCAGGAAACCAGAGTCCTCCTAGAATATTGAACAAAGCCCAAAATGCCGGGCCAATGTTGGCCTGAGACAGCATCAATGTTGTAGGGAATAGCAGTACACCACTCACGCCAATAATAGCAAACAAAGACCAAACAGGAACTTTTGCTGGATATGCCTCCATACATACAATTCCAAGAACCAAGGATACCAGCAGAATTACAGTGAACCACCAATCTGGCACCTCCTTATATGACCTCATCATTCGAGCCTGCGGGTCATTATAACTGGAGAACATAGACTGACGATGTCGGAAACCCCGATAAACCTCAACAGAGGCCTTTTTGAAGACTTCCCATTGTGTTATCCCGACATAGAATAACGTTAGTGGGTACCATGCATTCCAAGCTATGTATTGTATTAAACCACCAGCAGAGAAAAACACAGGTGAATAGTCTTTGTATTTCTCCGTATCAACCAGGCCATTTGTGAGAATTCGCGTCACGTTATACTCCTTTCCAGTGTTGTCAAAAGCTTCCAGACTCAGCATTGGCAAATGGCCGAACCAGTAAGCATTCTTCCAATACATGCCAATAACAATCATACAGAACACGATACCTGCTAGGTATTGCTAGAGCTGGTTAGCTGGATATTTCGATTAAAAAAGTGGTTTACTTACTTGAAGTTGAGAATAGAATGGAGTAACCAATGACTGCGTTCCTGATACGTTCCAGTCCGCAGTTCCAAAGGGATTGAGGCCGAGACCGCCATAAAAGCCAGTAACCATAGCCAAAGAGAAATTCTGGGGAGATATCCATGTCATCCAATTGAAAGAATGAAAAGCGGTAAAGAGAAAATTGGGTATCCAGAAATATACAAACATGGCCCCAGAACAAAGCAAGAAGAATCGGTAACGAGTTAGTGTCCAACCATTGATAGACTCCTTCTTTTCACGCATTAGAAGAGCTCTGTTTAGAGCCAGAGTCGGAAGAACACTGGGAAAAACTGAGGTTTCCCTGAATACAACAAAGTGACGAAGCAGGCCAGCCAGACCGAGACCAAAACACTGTGTAGAAATAGAGAGCATGATTTCATAGCCGAAATCCACCCAAGTATAACCGAGATATTGAGGTAGTCTTTGAGCAAGAAAAATACTGAACACAGCCCCAGCACTGTTAGCGATATTGAAGACAATCGTAGCAAACATTTGCTCCTTGTACGACCAAGGCCCAGGGTTGAGCGAATGGCGAATACCCCTGACAGTGATACCCCAGTCAGGCAAGATTTTGGCAAATGCGAACCCACACGGTGCAAGCAGTAGCTGGAGTACTGGAGTGCCAATTGTGATGCCAGGCTGACGAGGACTGAAAAATGTATTGACAGCAGTGGCACCAGCCATCCAGAAGAAGCCCAGAAAGTACGCTCTGACAGTTTCGACCGGCAACTCGGGATTATCAAATGGAAGAGTAACTGACCGAACTTCGGGATATGGAGAATGATAATGAATCAATGCCGCTTCTAGCTTCACTTCGAGCTCGTAGTCATCATCAGATAACTCGGATAGCTTTTGACCACGAACCAGCATCTTTATCTTATCCATAGTAGGGCCAGGGAAATTGGGGTCATTGTTATGATGCTCAATGGCCTGGATAAGAATTGAAAGAGCGTCCTCAGTCGAAAGTTCACGGATCTTATTGGCCATGAAGAGACATTCGGGCCGTTCCTGTGGATCGTCGCCGCTAGGTCTACCATAGACGTCATCGACAGCAGATTTCACGCGATCTAGAACTTCAACATGCTGAGGTTCTGAAGTCTTCTCGTAGTCAGTGCTTGTAATCTCCATAGGTGATAATTCAACGCACGACAAACGTGATGAAATGAATTAAAAGAGTAGAGATGGCTTTGAGAAGGCAGCAATACTCAACAGATAGATAATCATTATATTTCCCCTGGTTTTTTTTTTGGCCATTTCCCCACACTATGGTCGTAACAATTAGTTGCCGTTTTGGTAGAAGAGATCTACAGCGGGGATCTGGAGGGAATGACACATGTTTAATGAGATGTATGGGTACTCAGAGAAATGTCAGAGCATGATAGAAAGAGTGTTAGAAACAGAACTGAATGAATTGTTAGCGGAAATTAGAAGTTTAGTTGGTTCGAAGGCATTTTGTATGTGGTGGGATCACGTGATGCATCGCCAATGTATAAAGAGTTAGAGACGTCAGTTTTGCGATTAAAGCCGGGTCAGAGTAATTATTTGAGAGTATTTTATTATAATATCTAAGGAGAGTTCCAGTAACAGTATGTAATTTCGGGTCTTTTATTATGATTTTGGTGTTTCGGAGGTATCTCATCTCGGTTGGATCTGTATGTAAACTCATAGTATAGAATGACAGTAGATATTGAGATAGAACAATTGAATAAAACAATTCAGTAAAGCAATTCAGTAAAACATTTTGATAAAACAAATCAGTAAACCATTTTCCGTCAAATAATCAGACTGCACCTCCTACACTGCTACATATTATCTCATTCTCACCTGTCTCTCTTCTCCTACTGTCTATCCTCGCCCACTGTCTTAAACACTGTTAATGCTTCACGGCAATGCACCTCTTATCACCAACCACCCTTTATATATACAAATATTTACAATCTATCACAAATACACATTCAAATACATTTCTTTTCCATATTTTCTACACGTAAATTCATTTCATGCTGCATCTCTCCATGACTTTTTCTCTCGAACCAAAGCCCCACCTTAATAATTCCTCAGTTTTAGGAAGGTGCAACCAATTTTCCCCTTAAGTTGTTACCGCGTCACACCAGTTGGACAAACTTTCCACCCCAGTCAACAGACCATTAAGGTGATAAAGCCGCGAGAATTTAGCGCTGAGTTCAAAGTGTCTCGAGAATAATATTATCGTGATCCATTGACAATATTCGTGTCGTATTTTATTACCTTTGTTTGAGACAAGTACGTTTTGGCTAGTTGTACAGCTGTTTCAATTCCTCCTTCACAATGTCACTTTCTGGTATGTATTTGATGGTTTTACATTTTTCCAACTTTTACAAAGGGATGGATGTTTGGAATGATTTCATGTCCTCGAAGATTACAATCTTGTGCTTGTTTATTGTGCATTCTTTTACTTTTGTAAACCCCCTGATCATACAGGAAACTAACCACCTATCATAGAATCCAAAGTCCCTGGTAAACCAGCTGAAGCTCCAAGTATCGCGCCTGTTGATATCGAGCCTACGATGGACAATAGTTTAGCTAATCCCATTCTTAACGCTGGCGCTGCTACTCGCCCCAAGGAGCAGAGCATTGTTCGGCGTAAAGTCACTGGTGGTACTGTTGGCTTTGCCTCTTTGCCCCAACAGTATCATGTCAAGTCGCTGAAAAAGGGCTTCAATTTCAACCTTATGGTAGTTGGAGAGTCTGGCTTGGGTAAATCAACCTTGGTTAGCACTTTGTTCAATGCCCCGCTGCACCCTTCAAAGCCTCGAAAGGAGCCCGAGGAAGAAGCTCCAAAGGCCATTACAATTGAATCCGTTCATGCTGATTTGGAAGAGAATCAGGTCCGTCTGCACTTGACTGTTATTGATACTCCCGGGTTTGGTGATTTTATAAACAACACTGATGCCTACAAGCCTTTGGTTGATGACATTGATCGACGCTTCGAAGCGTATTTGGAACTTGAGAACAAGGTGAATCGTAACAATATCACCGATGAACGTGTTCATGCTTGTATCTACTTCATACAACCTACTGGTCATTCGCTCAAGCCTCTTGATATTAAGGTGATGAAGAAATTGCACAAGAAGGTGAATTTAGTGCCAGTCATTGCAAAGGCCGACACTTTGACTCATGAGGAAATCAGCGCATTCAAGACACGGATTCTAAACGATATTAGGCATCAGCAGATTGAGATTTTTGAGCCTCCTCAGTACGATAATGATGATGACGAGACAATTGCTGAGACCAAGGAAATGATGGATAGCGTTCCATTTGCAATTGTTGGATCCACCACCATGGTTCAGACCAGCGACGGACGATCTGTTCGTGGCCGAAAGTACCCGTGGGGTATCATTGAGGTTGATAATGAGGAGCATTGCGATTTTGTCAAGTTGCGCCAGCTGTTGATTCGCAACCATCTGGAAGAGTTGCGGGAACGTACAGCAAACGTTTTGTACGAGAATTTCCGAACGGATAAGATGCTTGGAATGGGCATTCCTCAGGACCAGAGTGTTTTCAGAGAAGTGAACCCAGCTACAAGGCAGGAAGAGGAACGTCAACGGCATGAACGTAAGCTGACCGAGATGGAACAGAACATGAAGAAACTGTTTGCAGAACGAGTCAGGGAGAAGGAAGGCAGACTCAAGAAGAGTGAGACGGAACTATTTGCAAAGCACCGAGACATGAAGGAAAAACTAGAGACGGAACGACGGGAGCTGGAGGAAAAGAAGGCCAAGCTTTTGGAAAGTGTAAAATCAGAAGAAAAGAAGAAGAAGGGATTCATGCTGCGATGAACAGGTTATTGCTTGTAGTATTTGGGAATTAATAACTTTTATAAGGTAAATGGTTTTTATACAAGTTTGTTGGTTGATATTTCAAATTAAACGGTATGCGGCTAAAGCAAAGCCAGTCCCCTGTTTGCTGCTTATCCACGCTGTCCCAAAATTTGCTTCTACTATAGCAACATACAAACTAGCAATCATATAGAGCCAAACACGTAATGTCAACGAGGACGGTTCGTAGCACCGATTTACAGAGTCTTATTCAGACGACGCATTTTGCGTGGTTTTGTGGACAAGTGGCTGCATTTGCTGGTGGGGTGTTTTATCTGCTATTTTCCATTCGATACTTCAAGTATCCGAGAACAGCCCGTTTTATGTACCGGGAATCGTATGTTGCGACAATTGTGACATTTGCAATCATTATTCAGCAGTCATATTTTGGTCTGGGATCTCGTAGCAAGGTGGATTTCTCCAAGTTGTTTCGTTCGGACGACTTTCATTATATGCTTCTGGCTATTCTATGGCTATTTACAATTCCCTTTGCATGGAGTTTACCGCCTTTTCTGGTGTTTTCTCTGTTTCATATCGTTGGATTCATTAAGGGCAAATTGCTGCCTGCGCTCAATTATAGTGCTCAGTCGCCTTTGTATACAAGTTTGGATGGTTTTTACACCAATTATCATGACCAATGTCTCATGTTGGCCTCTACGGTGGAATTCACCAACATCTTTACGCTTTTTTTCGGTCTTTATCGATTCCATAGGTACAATATTCTGCGATTCTTGTTATATTGTTTATTTATGAAGGTACGATATGAACAGAGCCCATTTACTAGGACTGTTGTTCACCGATGGGAAGTGGCTGTAGATGGGCTTCTCATACGTCCTCAGGTGCCATACTTCATTCGACGAGTATGGGTTGATTTGAAGCATGTTTTGCGGCATTATATTGGAGGGGTACGATTGTTACCACCTTTGGCTGCTTCCCCTCGAAAAACGCGATGAGGCATGCCAATATGATAGATGGTGTTAGTTTGAGTGTAATGTTGGAGGTATATAGCAAACGGTAGTGTGAAATAGGCTATAGTTTGTATTATGTGAATGAAGAATATTGAAATGAGAGGGTTTTATTTATATATAGCAAGGCATTGGCAACCCATTGGCTATATTGCTGTTATATTGCTACACTTTTATAAGTGAGTTGGCCAGTGCGACGATCTCAATACCACCTTTAGATGAATGCAAGAGAAAGTCAGACAAATTCAAGGTTGTTAGTATCGAAATGTATCGATTGTTTGATAGATGCGAATTATAGGCTATTTCGTATGTATTTCATATTAATTGATACTAACAATAGTTGATAACACTGGTGAATTGGAATCGATGCCAAGAGGTGATATGCATATAACGATATACCAAAGTGGAAGCATATGACAAACCATTAGGTGGATAGAAAGGGAATTGAAATACAAATTACGTGTTCAATTTTACTCAGTAAAAGATCGCTTTAGAAACGGAAGTTAATCTACTACTTTTTCTTATGTAATATTATATATTCATACTGTCTCTTTATCATATTGTTCTTTCTCATATTGTTCTTTCTCAGCTTTTTCCCCCACTTCAAGTGCCGTTTTCACCAATTGATAAAAACAGCCGCAACAAGCAAGGCGATCGACCTTGGAACTTTGCAACTGTTAATTTGCAACAATTGAACTGTAATACCAATTTGCAATTGTAATTGGTTCCGCCGATGATTCGTCAGTTTACATCTTTCTGCCGTCAAATCAACCACCAATGCTTTACTCAATCCCGTGCTTATACTAAACCTGCAGCATCTCGAGCTGATCGTTTGGATTTTGCTAATCGTAAAAATCGCATGAAAAATGATGATAATGCGTATCCTTTACTGAGTTCTTTATCACGGCCTCATGGGGTGGAATATTTGAGAGTTGCACAGTTCTTAGATCAATGGGCTGAAAAAACTGTCCATACTGCTGAACCTCAAGCCCCGATTCTGGAACTACGAGGACGCATCAAAAGCATACGAGAATCCGGCAAAAGTTTATTGTTTATTGATTTGGTGCAAGATCTTCAAAAAGTTCAAGTTGTACTGAATAAGAACAAACTACTGCCAATTCTCAGCGAGGACGACTTTTTCAAACAGCATAAAACTTTCAGAAAAGGTGACATAATACGGGTCTTAGGACGGCCATGGCGTACTAAACGAGGCGAATTCTCTTTATTAGCCTCTCAGACTCTTCAATTATTGGCTCCTTGCTTACATCCTCTTCCTATTGATCTTTCCGATACAAATAAAATACATAATAGAGTGGTAGATCTTGCGTCATTTGATAGGTCCAGAGATGTCATTTTGGCTAGATCAAACATAATATGGTCAATACGACGTTTTTTTACGCAAAAAGGCTTTATGGAAGTTCAGACCCCTATATTAACTTCCTTGGCTGGTGGTGCTACTGCTCGGCCCTTTATCACCAAGAGCAACGAATTATCAGATTCTCGGGAAGAAACAAGTCTGGAGCTGCGTATTGCGCCGGAACTTTGGCTGAAAAGATTGGTGATTTCGGGTTTCGATAAGGTGTTTGAAATCGGTTCCTGTTTTAGAAACGAAGGCGCTGATTCTACTCATAACCCCGAATTTACTACATGTGAGTTTTATCAGTCATATACATCGTTGGATGATCTTGTGAAACTGACTTGTGAGCTGCTTACAAGTGTTGCTAGCAGTGTACAAGAGGCATATCCGGGATTTGACGACCACACCAAACCAATACAAGATCTTTTCGGCACAAATAATATACCTGTGATTGATTTCATATCGGCTATTGAGAAGAAAGCAGGCGATAGGCTGCCTGTGGAATTGGATGATTTGCCGGGTCTTCAGGAGTTTTGTAGAAAGCATGGGATAGATTATGACGGCAATGAAAGTCCTGTGAAACTTCTAGACAATGTCTGTGCTGCATTTATAGAACCCCAAGGTACAGAGCCAGCTTTCATTGTCAACCATCCGGCAATCATGGCACCTCTAGCGAAATCCAGCACGGTGGATATCCATGGCATACCACGCCGAGTATCTCGAAGGTTTGAACTTTTCTACGGAGGATATGAGCTAGCTAATGCCTATGAAGAGGAAAATTCGCCATTTGTTCAGGAGGCCAACTTCAAATACCAATTGCAGTCCAATGGCAGATTTAATGATGATGAGCAGCCATTACCGGATCAAAGGTATGTTTCAGCCATGGAATACGGACTTCCACCTACTGGAGGATGGGGAATTGGTATAGATCGGCTATGCATGATATTGACAGGATCATCTCGTATTAACCAGGTTTTACCATTTGGGGATATTCGCGCATTGCATCATCAATGAGGAGCATCAACAACGAAGGGCATTGTATATAAGCTGTATGAATTACGAGACACGGTGTTTTTACACAAAAATTTTGTAAATAAAAGAATGAGATAGATACAAAACTTACAAAATATGTATATTTGAACATTGTTATTTTTTGTTTATATCGGATTTTTTCGCGTTTCAATCTCCCCCACCTCACACTATGCCAGCAAATATCACCACATCGTTAGACTCAACAACCACCGAGTCAGTGAGTAGTTTGAGCACTTTGACCGAGAGTTTCATAGAGGAGGAGGAAACTACAGTCAAAGCGGACTTTCAGGTACCCTCATTGCCGGAAATACCGGAGGAATCATTCACGTATCTCAGTGAGATTCCTCAATCAATCAAGCAAGATCTCTCAGCACCATGCATTCTGGGTGTCGATGAGGCCGGCAGAGGACCCGTTATTGGTCCAATGGTGTATGCTGTTAGTTATTGTAAAAAAGACTTCGACAAGGAGCTGAAAAAGTACGGGTTTGCTGATTCAAAGACACTGACAGGAGAAAAGCGTGCTGAACTCATGAAAAGTCTGTGCGTAAACGACGAAACGCTGCTTTCTAATGTAGGTTGGGCTACTACGGCGATGAGTGCTCAAGATATATCGAGTGGTATGCTGCGTCCTTTAGCTAGAGGCAACTATAATCTGAATGAACAGGCTCATGATACTACCATAGAACTCATTCGTCGAGTGCTTGCCATTGGAGTGCATATAACAGAGGTGTATGTTGATACAGTTGGACCTCCCCATAAATATCAGGACAAACTTTCTCGAGTGTTTCCGGAAATTAAGGTCACTGTTACCAAAAAGGCCGATTCTCTGTTTCCCATAGTGAGTGCAGCCTCAATTTGCGCCAAAGTAACACGCGACCAATGCATTCTACAAGAAGAAAACTGGGGTAGCGGATACCCTTCAGATCCTAACACGGTGAAATATCTGGAACAAAATGTGGACGCTGTGTTTGGTTGGAATCATATGATTAGATATTCATGGCAGACCACGCGAGATATATTGGATAGGAAAAAGTGTTTAGAGACGCAATGGGCAGATGATTTCTATGATCAGAATATGAAAATCACGTCTTTTTTCAATCAGAAGACAGATGAGCATTTCGACAGTCAATGCAAGGATTCCATGTCTAAGCTAGGGATATCTACGCGGTATTTCGGGCACTCGGTAGTGGATTTATGAAATGTCGGCCATTTGGACTTATAAAATGCGATTTTTCTCCAGTATTGTTCATTATTGTGACTTAATTGATCTCACTGCTTGTCTAAAAGCGATCTTGGACATGCTCTGCTCAATACGGAATATCGTAACCAAAAATGACGGCATCAACAAAGAACCCGTTTTCTCCACTTGGTTCTAGACGTCACAGGCATTACGACCTTTTATTTCCCCTTACGATTTAGTACATGTTGCATATCTTTTGTCACCGCATTCTCGAAGTTCAGGAGCCCACTGGGTTTACCACAGATCTTCAATCATAAGTAACCTCCATATTATAACATGTATATTCTACATATTAATCAATTCCATTAGTTTCATACTGAATTAAAATGAAAACCCCTTCTGTATACTCTACTTGTATGTCTCTCAGCCGGTTCCAACCAGATTATGTCACCCATCCCAACGAATAGTTCACCACTCAACATTATCGATCTGAACACAGCAAGTTTGATATATCTTAAATCTGGTGATAATGTCTGCAGCAGCTGTATTGGCGCGAAACGGTATGTTGCGCTCTGCATTGAGGCATACGGTGGTGTAAGTAGCATTAAATGATTTTCAACGTAGAAAATGTATAAGGATATGGCTGTTTTGTTGGAGCCAATGGGGTGATCCATATGTGGATGGCCATTGAAAAAGTCGGGTGATACTGATTGATGACGTATTCCATGGCAATTGCAAGGTGAAATGTCTATTAATAAATTGTCAGAAACCTATGGCTATTTTGCGGTATCAATTGATGTCTGAATAGATGGTTTTACTGCTGAAAGACCTGCGTGGGGCTTTAGGAAGCGCCGGAATAATTATATTATATTTTTGAGCATGGCATGCAAGAGCGCTGTAATGGCTATGGACTTGGCTATTATCGGCGTTTAATCTGTCAAATGTTGAATTGTTGGTTCGGTACTCTCGGACAAGCATGGAAAGTAGTATTCCGATTGTATGGCATTTTTTCTTTCCTCATGGCTGATCACGCATTTCACGGAATTTCATGGTCTTTGATATCTTTTCATACTTTGTCGTGGGTTTCTATCCTTGGCCCTTCATCTCCTATCTTTCATAACCCTTTTGAATCTCACTAACTTCTCAGTTACCCCCGATTTGCCGTACCTGCTTTCACTAGATTCTACGCTTCCAAGTCGTTCCCTCCTCATCATGTTATTGACATGCCTGCTCTTTCTCCTACCATGACCCAGGGAAATGTTGGAGCTTGGCAAAAGGCTGTTGGTGATCATCTCGAGCCTGGAGAAGCGCTGGTAGAAATTGAAACCGATAAGGCTTCTATGGATTTCGAGTTCCAGGAAGAAGGCTATTTAGCCAAAATCCTTCTGCCTGAAGGTGCAAAAGATATTCCTGTTGGAAAGCCCATTGGTGTTTATGTTGAAGAAGAAGGCGATGTGTCTGCTTTTGAAGAGTTTACTATTGAAGATGCGGGTGGTTCAGCTGCTCCACCACCTCCTGCTGAAGAGCCTAAGAGTGAGGAGCCTAAGGAGGAACCTAAGCATGAGGAGTCTTCAAAACCGGCACCTTCGGCTCCCAAGCCTGCTGCCTCGTCGGAGCCAGGTGCTCGAATAATAGCATCTCCTGTGGCTAAGACCATTGCTCTAGAAAAAGGAATCCCGTTGAAGGACATCCAAGGATCCGGTCCTGGAGGTCGAATTATCAAGCGTGATGTTGAAAACTGGCAGCCTTCTGCTGCTGCGTCTCCAGCTGCTGCTGCTGCTCCTGCCGCTGCACCGACTACTGCTTCTGCTGCAGAGTATGAGGACATTCCAATCAGCAACATGCGAAAGACAATTGCTGCTCGATTGACACAGTCCAAGCAAACCAGTCCCGACTATATTGTATCTTCCAGATTACGTGTTGGCAAGCTTTTGAAGCTGCGACAGGCTTTGAATGCTGATGCTGACGGTCGATATAAGCTTTCTGTAAATGATATTCTTATCAAGGCTGTAGCAGCTGCTTCAAAAGAGGTTCCTCAAGTCAACTCACAATGGCTAGAGGCTGAAGGTGTTGTTCGAACTTTCAAGAAGGTGGATGTTTCTGTGGCAGTTGCCATTCCTAGCGGATTGATTACTCCAGTGGTTACCAATGCTGACACTAAGGGGCTTGCCAGTATTTCTACCGAGATGAAAGCATTGGGCAAGAAGGCCAAAGATGGCAAGCTGGCACCTCATGAATACCAGGGTGGTACCATTAGTATTTCGAACATGGGGATGAATCCTGCAGTTTCGTTCTTCACAGCAGTGATCAATCCACCGCACTCGGCTATTTTGGCCATTGGCACCGTAGAGAAGGTGGCAGTTGAAGATCCCGAGTCAGAGACAGGCATTGCTTTTGAGGAAGTGATGCAAGTGACGGGATCTTTTGACCACCGAGTGGTTGATGGAGCCGTTGGCGGTGAATGGATGAAGGCATTCAAGCGAGTGGTGGAGAATCCTTTGGAGCTCCTGTTGTAAAATGAGTTGAATAATCCAAGGCCTTGACTTGCTTTGATAATTCACATTTGATTCTGACATGTGTTTTTAATACTAGAACGTATATACTTGAATTAATCTAGTGTTGAATACTATGCTACCAGTAATTGAGAAGTAATTGATATATGATAAGAATATCAGAGATTAATAAAAACACCATTTAGAAATGTGATTTAATATAGATTGCTTTGCATTAAAATTTATTATATTTTGACTGTTTTCTCAACCCGCTCTTCAAGCCGATCCTCCTCCACTCAACTCTCCTTCCTATCAACAACCTCATAAACCTCAATGGTAAGAACCACAACGACCGGTTGTTTGTATTCTACGACTAACCAGTAGGATGTTGACGAACAAGAGGCAGAAAATGGAGTTCGCTTCACGTTTAATGTGCTTCCTTCTACCACCAACGAGGCTCTGAAATGCGTCGTACCCGTCAGTGCAATGGTAACTCCAATGCATGCGAAACCTGATCTTCAGCAGGTCGAATATGAGCCTGTAACCTGTAGTAATGGCAGCTGTCGAGCGGTTTTGAACCCGTTTTGCTTTGTTGATTATCAGAGCAAAGCATGGACTTGTAGACTATGCTTTAATCGCAACTTATTACCGCCAGGATACGTCAATGCTAGTGCTGAGAATCTGCCTACTGAACTGCTTTCAACATCTTCTACAATTGAGTATATTTTGCCTAGAGTGGCCGAGTTGGCTCCTGTGTTTATATTCGTTGTTGATACTTGCTTGGATGATGAGGGTTTGAAAGCATTGAAGGATTCCCTGCTTGTTTCCTTCAGTTTACTGCCTAGGAATGCATTAATTGGTTTTATCACTTTTGGAACTGTTGTCAATGTATACGAACTAGGTTATAGTGAATGTGTGAAATGTGTGTCATTCAATGGCAGGAAGGACTATTCAAGTCGTCAGATTCTGGAAGCTCTGGGCTTTTTTTACGCTGATATAGGTCAATCTCAGAGCTCCGGTGCTTTAAGGGCAGCTTCCAAATATATATTACCTATACAAGAAGTGGAATTTGAACTTGCCAACGTGGTGGAGCAACTGAGGGCTAATCCCTTCAGTGTTCCTAATGGTGAAAGAGATAAAAGAGCCACTGGTTCAGCCATCAATTGTGCAGTAAGTATTGTGGAGGCTGCATTTTCAACGGTAGCTTCCAGAATCATGGTATTCTCCGGTGGCCCATGCACTGTTGGGCCTGGTACAATCGTGGATCCTCCCTTGAAGGAGCCAATGAGATCTCACAGCGATATTGAAGCTCAAAACAAAAACTCCAAACATCACAAAGTGGCTACAAAGTTCTACGAAGCTCTGGCCAGGAGATCTGTCAATTGTGCTTGTATAGTGGATTTGTTTGCTGGTTGTTACGACCAGATAGGACTGGATGAAATGAGATATTTACCTCATACTACTGGTGGGGTGACGATTCTCACTGATTCTTTTTCAACGTCAATTTTCAGACAAAGTTATATGCGTCTGTTCAATACGGACAGTCAAGGTTTCTTGGAAATGGGATTCTTGAGTACATTAACTGTTCTTACATCTAAAGAGCTCAAAATCTCGGGCCTTCTAGGTAGTGCACATGGCTTGAACTCAAAGACACCTCATGTTGCGGAAACAGAGATAGGTATTGGAGCCACGAACCAATGGAAAATCTGCGGTGTGAGACCGTCTTCGACATATGCATTGTTCTTTGACGTGGTCAGTTCTGCACCGCCAACAGTTCTAGGCAATGAAGGTCCTCCAAGGGCGTTTATTCAGATTTCCCTGCATTATTTGCATTCTAGTGGCGCTTATAGACAAAGAGTAACGACGGTCGCCAAGCCATTGAGTACGCAATCATTCAAAATGGGATACCACTTGGAGGATTCGTTTGATCAAGAGACTGCTATAGCGGTTCTGGCACGAATGGCTGTCGATAAGGCAGAAAGAGGCACGCCTACTGGTGATATTATGCGATGGATAGATAATTCGTTGATTAAATTCTGCAGCCGGTTTGCTCAGTATATGCATAACGACGCGGGATCATTCAAGTTGAAGACGCAGTTCAGCTATTTACCACAATTCATTTATCACCTGAGAAGATCGCAGTTTCTGCAGGTTTTCAACAATTCACCTGATGAGACAATGTATTACCGTCATGCTCTCAAACAGGAAGATACAACCAACTGTACCATCATGATCCAACCTACACTTACAGCCTACGAAATTGACAAGGAGCCAGCACCGGTGTTACTGGATGTTTTATCTATTACACCGGATCGCGTTTTGCTTTTAGACACGTTTTTTCATTTGCTTATTTACCATGGAGAAACTATAGCAGCGTGGAGAAAAGCGGGGTATCAAGAATTGCCAGAATATGTCAATTTCCAACAATTATTAGAAGCGCCGCGCAAAGATGCAGCCGATGTTTTAAGTGATCGATTTCCATTGCCGCGGTTCATTGATACTGAGGCCAGAGGGTCACAAGCACGATTTTTATTCAGTCGGCTCAACCCTAAGAGCAGCAGTATAGACAGATATGGATATACCGATAGTGGGGAACGGGTATTGACAGATGACGTCAGTTTACAAGATTTTATGGATTATTTGATAAAATTGGTTGTGAAAATCGAACTAAAATAAAAGATGCTATTATTGGAAACTTGGAATGGAACGTTTCATGGATGCCCAGATCCCAAATTGGAAAACCACAATGGAGATCTTATCGGATGATTTCAAAAGAAGCAATCGATATGGATAAATGAAGATAAACGGGATGCTGAAATAAGAGGGTTTTGAGGCCTTTTAAGAGGTGTTTATTCACAATAATCCATGTTTAAAAAGGCGGCCTTTTTTGTCGTGGTAACTTTCCATCTATACATGCTGTTTGTGGACATCGAGGCCCATGAGAGAATTAGTCCAAAACATACACAATATACACAACCCGAACTTTTTTTTTCAAACGGTATAAAAGATTCTAATAATATATATTGACCCAACATAGCTTATTAACCCCATTTGATCCAACCAATTGTAAACTATCGGTTGCTGTCCCTCCCCCACCTGTCCGTTCTTGCTGCGGTATCAGGCACATTTTCAAGGGGAAACAAAAACTCAAAGTGGTGGCTAGGCATTCTCTAACTTGTAACAACACATCATTGGAGGGGACTTAATAAGGATATAAAGGGCTGGATTCAGGCTAATTTGGACTTGTAAAGGAATATTATTGGTCATCTTTAAAAAACATTGGAATATATTTTGTAATTGGTGCGCATAATTTGCTTTGGTATTTTGGATTCAAGTTGCTAAATATTGCAACAAGGGACCGATTTGACTTGTCTTTCGTTCACCACAAACAAATATATAATATTCAAGCCTTCAGGAGGATCGTTTGGTCTTGGAGGGATATTCCGGTCGTTTTCAAATTTTTTATTTAGTTCTGTGGAGCTTTTGGTGCTATTCGGCATTTCCGGCTGCGCTTGCCCTGCCTGCTTGATTAGATCTTTTATAGAACAAGAGGCTTCAGTTGTTGATATCTTGTGTTAATCACTAACTCAGATACTTTCGTTTTTATTTGTAGAGTGAAGATCTTCTTCTACTTTGGCTTAATATTCTGTCAAACAAAAAAGCTGCTCAGGAGGTTGATTTTTTGGCATTTCCCGTCGTTTGAATTTTGCTCAATCAATATCAATTGGTTTATCCGCCTTCTAACCATGGGATTCTGGAAAAAAGGCCGAGCTTCTTCTAGTTCGAGTATATTATCTAGACGGAAAACCGCCGAAGCTTCTGATGGTAAGTATAAATTCTTAATAATGTGCAGTAATTTAGCGGCTTTTGACCATTGTGCTGCTGTTTATGCTTATGCACTTGGCTTGTCGATACTGCATCATTATACTTCTATATCGGGGTTATGATACAACCAGCCAAGCCAACCAACGAAATCCCCCCTTCAACTCTACGCAATTGAGTATCGAGTATTGATTTTACAAAATATTCACACCCTTCATGCGATTATTTGATATTTTATACTCTACTTGCAATTACGTGAGTGTTTTTTCAAAGTCCTTTATTGATTAGTTGGTGCCTTTTCAGGCAGCCAAGTTTCCCAAAAGGGTACACAAGCAAGCATGCCTTGTTGTATGCGCACCTGACGACACAAACAAGAAGGTTTTACTCCACTAATTGATAATTTGGAATTTTGGAAGAAAAAAAAAAGGGTTCTTTCTTGGCTTTGGTCATCCTCGTTTAACTTTTGTTGGCTTTGCCCCCTACTAACTAGCTATAGATGACTACTATCTAGATGATGGTGAGCCCCTATCATATGAAGAAGAGGTTACATTAGATCAGGCATCCCAGTTTCCTCACAGACAAACAGAGAATTACGCATTTCACTACAGGGAAACACAACTGAACAATCGGCCTACGCCACTTAGTTTTACTCCGACAGGTAGCTTGTCTATTGATACTGTCATGAGAAGAAAACCTCAGCCAACTGGTTCGAGTTCCGATTCAAGTGGTGGATCTACACAACAGAGCAAAAGTCAGGTGTTTAAACGATTGAGCCGTCGCTTCAGTTTAAACAGCTCTAGTCTACTTGATGACGCTTCTAAAGCTCCATCTACTTCTACTACTGATGATGGTAGATCCAAATCACCTGATTTCAAACCTCCGGCAAGAGGCCAATATTCAGATCAACTAAGACAGCATGGCAAACCTGCCAGACCTCAGGTCAACACTAATATTAAATCAACTGGCTCAAGCCAGTCCTCATTGGGCAAACTTTTACAAGAGGGTCATGACCATGTTCCTCCAAAGGTTGCGGCCAGAATCCCAAACTCTATGACCACAATGTCTAGTTCTGGGAGCGCAAGCTCATTCACTGAGGCTTTAACTGATCAGCGAGACTCGAGCAGATCTCCTTCGGGTAATGTGGAGCGCTCGACTTCGCCTGTATCATCTCTAATATTCGAGCGAAATGTTCAGGAGTTCGGGTCTCCTGTAGACAGCAAAGTTCCAGTTCACTATCATAACGAGGACTTCATTCCTCCTGTTTTGGAAGCATCCGCGAATGCACTTACTGATAACAGGGCCAAACTAAATGACATTGAAGTTGTTTCGTTGCGTCGTCCATATTTATCTGCTTCGCCGAGCCAGGAACTTTCATCGGGTGGTGCCGATTTCGCTACTATAACTAATGTACCTTCGCCCGAATCATATGGCATTGGTTCTCGTTCGGAGAATATCGATATTGCCTCTCCGACTAAATCTGTAGGGTCGGAACTTGCAATGCCTCCTCATAGGTCGGCAAGACCCTCAGTATCAGGCTCGGAAAAAGGTCAGCATGTTTTAACTTTTTATTCTTATGCAGATGTTGTCTCTTCAGAGGGCAATTCAAATGGATATATGACCCCGTCTGGTTCACCGCCAATCAAGGCCGATGACGAGGTACTTTCGCGATTTGACAAATTACCTTCGCCATCTGCACCTACTGGCGATGAATACTCAGATGTGGATGTTCGATCATTAGGCGATACGTTGCGCAGAAACACGGATGAAATTGTTTCGTCGCATCTCGTTTGAAAGGTGGCTCATTTATCATAATTCTCATATATATTCTCAAGTTATAATACATTGTCATATCTAGAGGTTTAATAGCGGTTTCCCATTATGAAAAACCTTTGTAACACAACCCTCGATAATTATAAATAATTCTTCTTATTAGCCGTTCTAACAAACGATCGGCTTTTCCATTCCATATCAGCATCCTTATTGTCCACAGTGCCGAGTTTCAACTCATATAGCTTCATCTCGAATCGGGGGCCGATTTCTGCCAATTCTACACCTGACTTTGTTTTCACATAAACATGCTGACGAACAGAGATGTAATCGTTCTCATTAGCAAAAGTGATGACTCTGGCTGAATCCTTCTTAACACCAGGAGGGAATAAATGCTTAAGAATCTGAACCACTCGGTTACCCAGAGCAGTGGAGAAATTTTCAAATATCAAATGAGGATATACTTCCGACTGATTCCCCATATTTGGAATGTCATGGCGTAATACCACATTGTGCAAGGAAAATGATGCTGTTGGTCCATGAGGAAAATGCGATATAGTCAATGAAGCAGGAACACCTCGATGTTCATGCAATATGACCAGATCTGTAGATCCCGACGATTGGCATGCAGCAACCAAACTCGGCAGAACAGTATTACCTCGATTCACTCGTACAGACGTTGGAAACAGTAGTTTGACTTCTTTGGCAAACTGAGCTAGACGCGAGCTTTGATCTCTCGAGGTCGTAACAACCACCTTTGGATCCTGGACTCCACTCAATGCACTATATTCATCATCAATCTGATCCTGAAGTGACTCGTCATATTTGAAATTACTAGTAAGCTCTGTATCTTCAGCCAGATCTTTCGATAATGGCTTGCCTGAAGCTAATGCGGCCTTTAGCTTTTGTCTTTTCTGAGCCAACGCTGCATCTTGTAATTGTAAGCTTCGTCTATATAGATATTCACGGCGTTCTCTTGCGCGACGTCTTAGCATATTAAAATGAGATCAATGAGTTATTTGTTGTTATTTGATATGAATAATTCAAGTTTCAATTGAATATTTGATCCAATAATTTTTTTTCTTTCTGCAATACAGGGTAATATGCTTTAAACTTTTTGTGTGAAAAATAATGTTCAAAAAAAAAAAAGATTGATGCGGCAGGGTAACTCACGGTGAAGTATCACTGAAAAAATTATGTTCTATCACCACACCACTTCACGTAATGAATAACCACATTACTGTTGGAAACCAGGCTCTTGATAGCCTCGATACAGAGTCGGTGGTCTCAGACGTGCTCTATCAGGGCCGGGGTGGAATAGCAGAGTCAGACTTCTACATTCCACCGCCTGGTGCCAATCAATTCCCTGGTGAGAGCCCTGAATACTCTGAGTCCCAGGCGGATACTGCTAGTATTCAGCTATATAGTGCTCCTGGAAGTGTAATTGATGATACAGATTTGTCTGTTTTGGAAGATGACGACGACGTGGACGAGCAATTACCAGAGTATGCCTGCAGGTAAGTAATCTACGCGGACAAAACAACGCGCCTTATATCAGATTTTTCTAACTTTTCAGCTACTGTGGAATCCATAATCCATCTTCTGTTGCAAAATGTGTCGCCTGTAATAAGTGGTTTTGTAATTGTAAAGGTACTGGTCAAGGTGCCTCCCATATCGTCAATCATTTGGTCCGATCCAAGCATAAGTTGGTGGCTTTACATCCAGATGCCGTGCTTGGCGATATTAACTTGGAATGTTATAACTGTGGTTCTAAGAACGTCTTTGTTTTGGGCTTTGTTTCGGCCAAAGCTGAGTCGGTCGTGGTGATTCTATGCCGTCATCCATGTGCTCGAACTTCGGCCAATAATTCAAACTGGGATCCCTCAGAATGGCAGCCGCTTATTGAAGATCGAGCTTTTTTGAGCTGGGTGTTGGCCACTCCTTCTGAAAGAGAGCAGCTGAATTCGCGAAATATCTCCGCCAGTGAAATGAACCAGCTGGAAGATCTGTGGAAAACTAACCCTGAAGCTACTTTGAAGGATTTGATCGCTACTGTCAATAACACGCCTGATCTGATTAGAACGAAACTTAGATATCAGGATGGATATGAATATCAGAGATGCTTTGCACCTCTTTTGAACCTCGAAGCTGATCATGAGAAAATGCTGACTGAAGGACAATCACAATCTAATGTGACCATATCGTGGGATATTGGATTGAACAACCAGTATTTGGCTACTTTTGCTTTAGGAGCTTTCAATGACTCTTCTGAGTTCAGCGTGACGGTTGGAGATACTATGGAACTTAAACTAGAAGGATTTGGCCCTGAATGGCAGGGTGAGGGTGTAATTACCAAAGTGCCTCATCATTTATCAGAAAACGTCACAGTTGAAATTCGAACCAATAAAAAACCGCCTCCCGTTGAAATAACTACAAACTGGTCTGTTAAATCCGTTTGGCACGCTGCCACATATGATCGCATGAATCATGCCTTACGAAAATTTGCTACTGAGGACACGTCTGTTTCTTCCTACGTTTATCATAAACTAATGGGTCATGATGTCGATGATCTTTATTTGGATGTCAAAATTCCTGATAACCTCTCGGCACCCGGAATCACTCCTCTGAACCCTTCACAACAGCATGCAGTTCAAACCGTTCTTCGGCGGCCTCTTTCACTTATTCAGGGTCCTCCCGGTACTGGTAAGACCGTTGTATCTACTTCTCTTGTATATCAACTTCATCATTTATACAAGGAACCGATTTTAGTATGCGCTCCTTCAAACGTGGCTGTTGACCAATTGGCCGAAAGAATCACCAAGACAGGGTTATCGGTCGTACGTATGACGTCGCGCTCAAGAGAAGCTATCAGCAGCTCTGTTGAGCATCTCACTTTAAGTAAGTTGGTTATTAGCCAAGCTGGTAAATCATCCAAGCTAGCTAAGCTAGTCAAACTCAAAGAGGTGCTTGGAGAACTGGCCCACGATGATCAAAAGAAGTACAACAGTTTGCTTCGAAGTGCTGAAAGCCGAATTTTATCTAAATCTCAAGTCGTTTGCTGTACCTGTTCTGCTGCTGGTGATAATCGTTTGAAAGACATGAGATTCAGAGCTACGTTAATCGACGAAAGCACTCAGGCCACCGAGCCGCAATGTCTGATCCCAATTGTTCACGGATGCAAACAGGTCATATTGGTCGGTGACCACAAGCAGCTGGGACCTGTTGTTTTAAGTAGGGATGCTGGTAGACTGGGTTTATCGCAGTCCTTGTTTGAACGTTTGGTTATATTGAAGATGCCCCCAGTAAGACTAGATATTCAATATCGAATGCACCCCAGTTTGTCAATCTTTCCTAGTAATATGTTTTACGATGGAGGACTTCAAAATGGTGTTTCTGCAGAACAGCGTACTCTGAAGGATGATAACTTTCCATGGCCGGATGCTTCAAAGCCTATGCTGTTCTGGGCAAATCTAGGTTTAGAAGAGTTATCTGGATCAGGAACATCATTTTTGAATAGAACTGAAGCTGCAAATGTGGAAAAGGTGGTTACAAGGCTCTTTCGTTCGGGTGTTGATCCATCTCAAATTGGTGTTGTAACTCCATATAAAGGTCAAAGATCTTATATATCACGATACATGACCTCCAGTGAGTCCTTTGATCCTGAAATGTATCAGGCTGTTGAAGTGGAATCAGTCGATGCTTTTCAGGGCCGTGAGAAAGATTTCATTGTATTGTCATGTGTTCGATCTAATCATACTCAAGGTATTGGTTTCTTGGGCGATGCCCGCAGATTGAATGTGGCCATCACTCGAGCTAAATATGGGCTGATTATTCTTGGTAATCCACGTGTATTATCGAGAAATATCCTATGGTCACATTTACTGGCGTTTTTCAAGGATAAAAAGTGTTTTGTTGAAGGACCGTTGAATTCTCTAAGAGAATGCAAGATGCCTCTAGCCAAACCTAAGATTTCCATGAAACTCATCAATAAAAGGGCCGACAATGTATTCAGAGAAAAGCTTTCACTTCTTGATGGATTTTCATATGGAAAGGAATCGGAATTTGGCCTTGGAATGATACAACCAAGCATGGATGATGCGGTTAGTGTCAATACGGAGATTGATTTTGGTGGTAGGGACAATGTTACGCCAGGATGGAATGATATCAATCGAGCCAAAGATAGAATGAAATATCGAGAAGGACGACAGCATATTGGGAATTCTTTGTTTGATCGAATTGAAAGCGTTACGGAATCGATGCAATATGGAGATGATCCGGAGTTGTTGGATGAAATATCAGATGACAGAGATGATGTCGCCAGCATTAGCACTGCGTTTGCTTCTCAAGTTGGAATAGATGATTGATTGATTTAAAGAGTCTATCATACCTTATTATTGTTGTCTTATGTGGGAGATTATTTTTGGTACAATTGCCTTGTTGTGAAAATCTGTCCAAATGCGGTAGCCAAGCCGCACACAACTGTTGTTGCGGCTGCTTTTTTCGACAAAAGGTTATACATGGCCATTAAATATTGGTTGAAAAAGCCTTTTAAAGTCAATATAAATGAATGACAAACAGTGGAGGTTGATTGTTCATGCCTAATATTTGATATTACCATCGAGATATGCCAAGTTGCTTGTGTGTTAACTTAGATTTTGTTATATTTCAGCTGGCGGAAACCGATGTTTCATGGGGCCAGAAATGGCAAGTAGGGGATAGAAATATCGAAACCACCATACAAGGAAAGGGCCTTGTTATGGTAGAAGGCAGCTCATTAATAGAAGAGGGTTGAAATGTTGTTAAATGGCTGGTATTTTATGGGCAAGGATTTTTCATTTATTTTCTATAATCTAATAAAGTTTGAAGAAAAAAGGACCCTTGTAAGGAGTGACCGATGAGCAGCAAAGTAAAAATAAAAGCACCATGTTCAAAAAGGATTGGATAAAATACTGTATGATCGGAATGTACAGTAATAGATCGAAGGAATAATTTTCGAGAAAATATCTTTTAAAGGTAGTAGCCATGTAGATAACAAGATCATTAATGTACATGATTTTCTCCTTATAGTTATCTCCTTTTTCCGTAATAGTTAACATTCATTACATAGTAGTCAATTACACTCAAAAAAACACAAAAAATCATATAGTAATAGATAATATATTCTTCTTAATATTGAATTTTTTGATTTAATAATTTTCCACTGAAAACGCTCGTATTCTTCGCTCTAATACGCACCCCTTTTTTTGGCCATCGGTTGGGAAAAATCTGTTAAAACGGGGGTCAACCTGCATGGATTGAACCAAAATTTTAAGCTACTAACGTCAACAAAGGCACCAGAGATTTTCATTAGTATTTTCTTATTGGAGTATCTACACAGACTCAGGGCGAATCTTATTTAGGAGATTTTGCACCAAAATTTCCCCCCGTCTTTTACCTGTTCTTGTTGTGGTGTTACCTTCTCTTCGATTTGAGTCGCCTGATATCAAAGATTTGCCGATCACTCAACTCACTTAGATGGATTGAACTGAATTCGGCTTCTTTGGATATTCTACAATGTCTCTTTCACCAATAGATATGGACCAGGTGGAGATATCCGGTCTGAATATTAGCGGGGCCAATGTCAGTGGAACCAATCTCAATGAAAAGGCTAATGTGATCCACCGAGGATCCTCCGAGTCACTTACAGACGACGATTGGGCTCTTTTCAAGTCCAATCTACTGGATTCTATGCGTAATGTTCATACTTTGGCAAAAGGAACTCCAATTGAGTGGGCCACTGGAAAAGCTCTGAAATGGACTAGGTAGGTATCTTTGAACTGGCTTACTTTTGTCTCAATCAATCTAACTGTTTTAGTGGCTCTTGTTCATTGTCGGAAAATGGCTCTATTATATTTTCATCTTCTTCTGGCTCGTTGGTCATCTCTGATATTCGATTATGTACCGTGTTGGTCTCTGCGAGACTCCGAGTCATTGAAATATTCATTGAACCTGCACAATATGGATTTAGTTATGCTCGAATGAGTACAGACTCCGACACGGACTTCCTCAACTGGGCTGCTGCTTTACTACTATGGACAAATCTCAGACCTGCTGGTATTCAGGCCAAGAGCCATTCTCTCTCTGTTTCTATACCCTCATCAGAATCCAGTGAAGACCTCTGGGGCAAATCAAAACCCCATTTTCGTCCTTTTACTGATTTGGGTGCATTTTCTGATACCAGTTTTGGAAAAAGTATCGGGGCTACTTTTGATGCATCTGCCAGTTCCAGCCCAACAGCAAAACACGATACATCTATAAGCAATACTCCTTCAGCTAGTGCGGACGAAGATTTGCTCATTTGCCATTGTAAGGCTCATTTACCAGATGTAGCGAAAACGGGCAAAACCAGCTTTCGAGCCGTAACTGATCATTCTACGGATGACAGTGCATCATTCAAACTAGAAGATGGTTGGCCCAGCGTGGTAGCTGTGGTCAGTAATTCGGGAATTCTACAGATTCTAGATGAAAATTCTGGTAACTTGTTCCGATCTATCGATATTAAGAAAGTTTTAAGCTCAAATATCAGGAGAATTCACTACTCTTTGTTTGAAGACCGATATGTCATTTACATTGATCCAACGAATGCTCTAGTCGAGGACAATATAATACTAAATCATCAGTCTGAAAAGGGAAAGGCATCCTTCTATCTCAAATTCGCGTCTGAGCCTCAGTATGAGGACTGGCTCACAGTCTTGCAAGCATTTGCCAAGAAGAATATTTTCGGTCCAACCAGCGGTGACTTTAGCAAATGCTTTCGAGTAGCCAAAAAACTCAATATGCGCATTATAGAAGCTAGAATCGATGATAAGGAAAGTATTGAATCAGAATCCCATGCATACTCTCTCATTGATACTTATGTTGAGGTGGAGCTTGATCATGAAGTCTCCTGTCGAACATTTGTCAATCCTAGACGTATTCCATTCTGGAGGGAAGATTTCGAGTTTGAGGAGCTACCGGAATCTAATTCTACTATTCGTCTTCTTGTTAAACGTCGGCTTGGCCCACGAGTAAGCTCCTTAACTGATCCTTTGCTTGGCACAGTTACTTTGAAACATGAAGATCTGCTGAAAAGTAAAGGACTCGAAGCGTGGTTTGATATTGATATGATCAAGCACGATGATCATGGTACTGCAGGCGGTCGGATCACCACTAGCATTTTACTTAAGATTCGTTATCAGGAAACTCATGTTCTTAGTCCTTCTCGTTACGGCCTTTTGGAAGAGTTACTACTCAACATTTCCAATAAATCGGCAGTCTGTTTGTCTGAAATCTCATCTGATACTTCTGCGATCAGTAATATTCTTTTGAGATTCTTTTTAACTGAGAATAATGCTGTCGAGTGGATAAGTAATCTCATTGAAGATGATATTCTCAGGATAAAAGAGCGCGTCAAACTCGCAACCTCTGAGGAACTAAAACATGTGGAAAATACTTTATTTCGGGGGAATTCTGTTCTTTCTAAAACTATGGAGGCATACATGAACATTGTTGGAAAGGAATATTTGGTGAAAGTGATTGGAACCTTCGTTCAGAAGGTAGCGCAAAACGCAGCATTTCTTGAGATAGATCCTGAACGTATGGCTACCACTCCGCAGGCTCGCCGAAATAAAAACAAATCTGTGGATGAATTCGTTAAGGAGAATAGGACTAAACTGGGCCAGTATATTCAGTTTTTGTGGAAGCTGATATCCACATCAATTGATGATATGCCGTTTTCATTCCGTATTCTCTTTTTCAGACTGCGTCAGAGTATTGTGGAGCACCTATACAAGAGTAGGATATTCGATGAAGCACGTGTTGATACCGTTGTTAACAACGCTGTTGTCGGTTTTCTGTTTCTACGCTTCTTCTGCCCGGCTCTTCTTAATCCTAAATTGTTCGGACTGATTAGAGTATACCCGTCTGAACAAGTACAGAGATCCCTTACGTTGATCACCAAGGTGATCCAGGGACTGGCTAATCGAGTAAGGTTCGGCAATAAAGAGCCATGGATGGTTCCGATGAATAGCGAACTGGAAAAATACGAAGACTCGTGGAAACACTTTTTACAACAGGCCACCCTACAAGTTTGTGAAGCAGATGAATTCACAGATAGGGGACTCGAAGGGGGACTATCTGATGAAGAAGCTCTGTTAGCATATGAGGAGCGGCCTTCGAAAGAGTCGCCTGTAACATCTGTCATGGATGGGGTGCCCAGTAATCCCTATCTAATTGACCGGTATCGGGTATTGGCTGAACTGGTGCAGTTTTGCCAGCAAAATGACCAACCACTGGAGCGCCTGAGATTTAGGGAATCTTCCATCGAGCAGCTTTTATTAGAGATAGATGTCTTGTCCTCTTATATGCAGGATACACTCGCCGAATTGGAAGATCCTGAGAATGCCAATCAGGAAGATCTTGAGGGTTTGATTTCTGCAGTAAACTTACAGATTCTTCCCGGTTCGCAAGTTTGTCTAAAGACCAGCAATGAGCCTCCCAGAACTAGAATAGAGGGCTTGCCTGATAATCTCAGTCTGAAATCGGGCCATTCATCTACACTCCCCAGCCCTACTCAAACAGCTTCGGGGTCTCCTGTTAGTGGATCAAATAGATCACCAGTTAGTGCATCTAACAGATCTCATGTCAATGGCTCCTGGTCAAACGGCAGCTCTCCAACTTCTAGATATAAACCCCAAGTTAGTAAAGTGACTACAGTAACAGTTCCCAAGAGAAGAAGATGGTCGGAGAAGATTTTGGGTCGCAATTAATTGATTTTGGTATATATCCTTCTGTAATTGGTACATATTTGATATTTGAAAGAGTTTGGTAATGAAGTGATTGACAAAAGACTGAGAACATTAATATACATATTGGTTGAGGGCTACCAGCCCTTAGCATGATAATTGGAATCGGCCACATTTTCCGTCTCGATGACTTCGTTCCATACCCCTGCAGCGGGATTGCCGTTTCTCAAAACCGGCACTCCAGTAGATGTGTGACTTCTTCGCAATGCATTTGATTGATTAGAATCTGATAAAACATAGGCAACGTCATTGGCCCTCTGCCTTTCAGATAACAAATTCTCTCTTACAGATTGGGAAAGCTCTGTTGCCAACATGTTGCGCCGAATAGTTCGCGGCGACATGGCTAGAGCAGGTGTGGATATAGCGAGGCCGGGATCTTTGAGAGCATCCAAAGATAAGTCGCCATGATGTTCTTCGGCATGAGTAGACGATCTACGGCCGTACCTCTCACCACTTGTATGGCCGAGGCTTTTTGCTTTGTGCTCCTCTTGCTGGCGTTGTAGGAGCTCAGGATTATTGAGAAACAACGAAGATAATAGTGAAGATTTCACTAGAGGCCGTTTGAGACCTTCTTCATCCCGTGCAACCAAAGACCTCTCATCGAACGAATAATCACTGTCATCAACAGAGTCCCATTCATCATCTTCAGATGTCTCTTCCAGAAAAGTAGATTCGTTTCGCCTTTCGTTTTGTTTATCACGCAGATTGGAGGAAATGGCAGTCGTAGATAAAGATTTGTTGAAAAGCGAAACAGGAGGTCTCTTTTTCAACTTTGAGTCAGCCACTGCAGGTCGATTCATAGGCGGTGCTACCATTGGACTGGAAGCTTCATTGGAAGAGACACTCTCTTCGTCGAAATCCGACGGGGATGATTCAATAAAAAACATATTCTTGCGGGGAATATCAGGACGGGCCTTCGTGAGGGAATGAGCATCTGAACTGCTGGCAGACGGTCTTGGTGATGAGCTTTTTGCTGTTGAAGCAGAAGTGCGTCTGTCCATATCTTTAGAATGTCCCATATTTTGAGCGCCCAGTTTAGGGGATCTGTTTACCACAGACACGGATATATTAGAAGGAGAAAATCCCCTAACGATAGACGTAAAGGTATTGTTACGTCTCGGGGCGATATTCACAGCTCGATCTGACGCTATGGTTGGTTCCGTGTTCTGTTTTGAAGAGTCAATCAAAGACGTCGTTGATCTTTTCTTGAAAAGAGACGGAGCTTTAGTTTCATCATGTATGTCGGCCGAATTAGTTTCTATTGGGTTTTTTCGTTGTGTCAATGCTTGTGCAGGCGGGGCGGCAGTAGATGATGAGACTGCAGCGGTTTGTTCCAGGTTCTTACGAGAAGCCAAAGCTTTCTTTTCTTGACGTTTTGATTCCCACAAGTGACGCCAATACTGTTCCTCTTCTTTTTCAGGTTTGAAGAGAGAAAATATGCTGTTTACTTGGCCGGATGATAATCGGCGAGTAGCTCTTGGTCTGGATCGAGGTTCATCACGATCCACGGGTTTTACCGATTTACTTGTTGAAGTGGTTTGATTATTAGTAGACAGCGGCCTTATATCGCCCATATGAGATGCATGTTTGGGTATGGAGACATTTGATCCTGATGACCTTGAGGAGGTAGATGTCGATGAAGAGTGGGTTGATTTCAACGGATTCTGGCCTGATCTCGACGAAGCCTGGTGTCTGTCGGTATTTCCAAATAACGTAGGAGCTCTGGAATATCGTCGCGACTTTTGGATTTGTTCAACAGTCTTGGTGGTCTCGGGTTCTTCATCACAAGCCAACATAGTGTCTATGACTGAATGCGAAGTCTTATTAGGCCCTTTGTTTTCCAGGACTTCCCTATTCCATAGTCTCCAGCTCATATTCTCCAGTCGGCGACCATTTTCAAGAGAATCGGCACATCTGGTAAATGTTGACCATAAGGAAGCCAGAACGACGGGATCATTAGGATCCAATTGACAAACAGCCTTAGAAGACAGCGTAAGCACAGGGACCCGCGGGCGGATAGGCGGGGATTCAGGTGCCTTAACCATGTATATATATTAAGCAGTAGTAACAAGTAGAAACAGGGTGTGATAATGATATATGGTAAAAGGGATTAAGCAGCTGATAAAAAAACACTAAGCCAAATGAGAATAGCAGGTGATAAAAGCAAGCAAAAACACAACCCGGATGAAAAAAAAATCAATACAGGAGCCAATAAATACCCTCTCGTTATACAAACTGCTCACTCCTGATCTTCTTGTTTCTATTCTTTTGTTGTGGTTGGTATTTCTCTGGCAAATAGTTGACTTTAGCCCTACTATAAGCGGTCATGTGCCATATTGAGTGTGTGTGTGTGACACATGATATAATGCACATGTGAGCTAGTTATTCCCAAAAGGATAAAAATGGCGATAATAGGAGCTACAAATGTCTTTGAATGCCAGCCAGGTAAAGAATGGAATTATATTTCAACTATTGAATAATCATTAATA